>JASDQU010817055.1:7236-18657 GCA_032191745.1 Picea mariana | reverse complement strand
ATAGGTGGTTATAATGATGAAGTTCTATGTGATGTCATACCTATGGATGTTTGTCATGTTTTGTTGGGAAGACTGTGGAAATATGACAAGAATGTCATACATGATGGGAGAAAGAACACTTATACCCTGGAGAAGAATGGGTGTAAACATATGTTGCTTCCAATAGAAGATAAAGGAGTCAAAGAATAATCAAGTCCAAGTATACTTCTCATGAGTGGGAAGGAACTCTTGAAAAAAGTCAAGAAAGAAAAGGAAATGCAGTTTGTTGTTGTAGGTAGGTTGAGAGTCATTCTTACAAGTACATCTATGGATGATTTTCCTATATAAGTCCATGAATTATTGGATGGGTTCGTTGATATTGTGGTGGATGAGTTGCCTCATTCTTTTACCGCCCATCAGGAGTATTAGTCACCATATTGACCTTATTCCAGGAGCAAGTTTTCCAAATAAAGCAGTGTACAGATTGACACCTCGAGAGAATGAAGAGGTAAAAAATCAAGTCTAGGAGTTGTTGGATAAAAGGTTTAGTCAGGGAAAGTTTAAGCCTGTGTGTTGTACCAACTGTGTTGATTCCAAATAAAGATGGAGGTTGGAGAATGTGCACAGATTCTAGAGCCATCAACAATATAACCATCAGGTATATATTTCCTTTACCTAGAATGGATGATTTGATGGATTGTTTAAGTGGAGCTAGTTATTTTTCCAAGATATACTTGAAGAGTGGTTACCATCAGATAAGGATGAGAGAAGGAGATGAATGGAAGACAACATTCAAAATGAACGAAGGATTGTATGAGTGGTTGGTTATGCCATTTGGTTTAACAAATGCACCAAGTACATTTATGAGGTTAATGAATGAAGTACTCAAATATTTTATTGGTAAGTTTGTAATTGTCTATTTGGATGATATTTTAATCTTCAGTCGGACTGAAGAGGAGAATTTGAGACATCTAGAGATGGTGTTGAGAAGATTGCAACATGAGAAGTTGTTAGTAAATTTGGGAAAATGTTCTTTCATGAAAACATAACATGTATATTTGGGATTCGTAATATATTCAAAAAAATTGAAGATGGATCCAGAGAAGGTGAGAGAAATCAGAGATTGACATTCTCCAAGATGTGTATTTGAGGTAAGAAGTTTTCATGGATTGACAAGTTTTTATAGGAAATTCATCAGGAATTTCAGTAGTATTTTTGCACCCATATTCGACACCATAAAGAAAGAGCATAAATATTTTAATTGGACAAAAGAGGTTGAAAAACGATTTAGAGTGTTGAAAGCCAAGATAACAAAACAACCTATTTTATTTCTGCTAGATTTTAAGAAGACATTTCAGGTAAAGTGTGATGCTAGTGGAGTAGCCATTAGCGCAATTTTAAGTCAATACAATAAGCATGTTTCTTATTTCAGCGAGACGTTGAATGGTGTCAAAAGGAAGTATTCCACATATGATAAAGAATTTATGTTGTGATTCAAGATTTGAAAAAATGGAGGCATTATCTTATTCTAAAAGAGTTTGTTTTATATTCTGACAATCAGGCATTGCAGTTTATAACTAGACAAGAAAAGTTGAACTAGAGACATGCCAAATGGATAGAATTCATTAAAAATTTTACTTTTTTTACTAAGCACATTAGTGGATGCACTAACAAATTTGCATATGCTTTGAGCAGGAAATTTTTGATCTTGCAGGAATTTCAAGTGGAGACCTTAGGATTTGAACACCTCAAGGAGATGTATCAGGAAGGTCCAAATTTTAAAGAAGCTTATGAAGCATGTGAGAACCCTTTGTTGAGGGACATAAATCAGTGGATGGAATATCTGATCCAAGGTGGAATGTTATTTAAAGGAAACTAGTTATGTATCTCAAAGTGCTCAATGAGGGATAACTTGTTGAAGGAAAAACATAGCGGAGGATTGGCTAGACACTTTCGCCATGATAAAACATATGCGCAGTTGAATTCTTTGTATTATTGGCCAGGTATGAAATCTAATGTAAATAATTTTTTGTATAGATGTAGAATCTTCCAGTATGCCAAAGGAAAGCAACAAAACACCAAATTGTATCAACCATTGCCTATTCCAGATAGGCCATGGGATGCAACAAGTATGGATTCTGTTTTGGGATTTCCTAGAACCCAGAGAGAAAGTGATTCAATCTTCATAGTGGTTGATGAATTTTCAAAGATGGAACATTTCATTCCATGTCACAAGACCAGGGATTTTACTCATATAGCAAATTTATTTTTTAAGGAGATAGTGAGATTGCATGGATTGTTGAGGAGCATAGTTTCAGACAGAGACACTAAATTCATAGGGCGTTTTTGGAGAGCATTGTGGAAGAAGATGGGGAAAAATTTGTCTTTCAGTTCAACATATCATCCTGAAATAGATGGACATAATGAGGTAGTAAATCGAAGTTTAGGGAACTTGTTGAAGAGTTTGGTCATTGAACATAATAGCCAGCAGGATCAAATTCTACCCCAAGTAGAGTTTTCATATAATGACTCACTGAATAGGAGTACTGGTAAAATCCCATTCCAGATAGTGTATGGAATGCATCGAAGAGGAATTTTAGAGTTAAGATATTTGGGACGAGTTGAGTTCTGAAGCACAGGAGAAGAAGATTTTTCCGCAGAGATGCAAAGTTGCATGATCATATTAAGGGACAACTACGAGATAGAAGCCATAAGTACAAAAGAAGAGTAGACCAGAGAAGAAAAGAAGTAAACTTTGATATTGGAGATCATGTTTTGGCACATCTAAGAAAGGAGAGATTTATTAAAGGAAAATATAACAAGCTGAAGATGAAAAAGATAGGACCGTGTAAGATCCTCAAAAAAATTGCTACAAATTCTTACGAGATCGAGTTGCCAGAGGACATTGGAATATCTCCAATATTTAATGTAGCAGAGCTATATCATTACAGGGTAGATGATACAGAAGGAAAATATGATCAAGAGAAGATTCATTGGAGCCAACAAATGCCCATAGCAGAGAAGCCATAGATAGAGAAGATCTTAGATCAGAGGATTGCTAAGAAGACCAAAAGGAAGATTTATTATGAGTATCTCGTTAAGTGGAAGGACCATTCAGTAGAAGATGTCAGTTGGATAACTGAAGCTAATATCCAGAAGCATGGAAAGACAGTGCAAGAGCTCATGGACATGAGTCCATGAATATTTTGTCCAGAGGAGTATGACAAAAGAGCATCGTCAACAACATTCATCAAGTCGAGTGGAGGACAACTCAACATCAAGCACGCATGCTCAAAATGTTTTGGAACCGAAGGAGAGTTCATCAATTTGATATTTTGAAAAGATTGTAATTAAAAGAGATTTTAATGTTTTGAGGCTTGAGCCATTACATGGGATCGCCGAAGATTGTAATGTCTTTAATAAGTTGTAGTATTGTACAAATATTGTGCATCGAATCGTATCTGGGTTGTAATTATAATTTATTGTAATAAGGATTAGTGGGAGAATGATATAATTGTGATATGATAGCACTAGAATAGTGGGTAGGAAGGCTCGAGAAGCCCTTCTGTGTATAAATATATGTAACTTGTGCCCAAATGAGGATACTAAAGACAATTGTATTTTTTTTGCTAAAATTTATTGAGAATTGTTGTTAAGGAGAAGTTGAGAGCTGCAAAAAATCTTTGTAAGAATCCTTTGTTGAATAAATATAATAGAAGAAGATTACTTACAGATCTTTGTACATGTTTTCCTTTGAGTAATTGAGTAATGTCATGTTATTTACTTTATGTGTTTTATATGCATGTGTGTGAATTTTATGGTTAATTGAATGAACCTGTAGTGTTCTGTAATTTTCAATTGTTTCTCTTCTGAAATACTGGTGCAAGGAGTGCATAGTAGCCACTCAATGAGTGTGAAGGCAGAGTCATTTTCAAACTCAGAAGCTCGGAAGAGATAACATGAAATTGTGTAGGGTGAGTGCAAGGAGTGCACATATACTCGTCTGAGTATAATAGCTTGAGAAGACACTTGCAAGGTGTGCATAGGGCCAACACTTAGTCAAGTGTTGAGGAGTTTCAAAGAAGACAGACACAAGGAGTGTGTGGGAATATTTTCCAAAAATATTTAAGTATCGAGTTTTCAGAGGAGCGCAAGGTGTGCGTCAGAGACTCAAATCATTGGAGTGTTAAATCTCATGAGAAATAGCAACCAAAAGTCTTTGAAGGGAAGAATCCTTTCATTTTTGAGGTCGAGTGGACAAGATTTTCCCGAGGAGAAAACCTTTCCTAGACGTCAGATCTCGAAAAGTAGCATGGGTGTTAACCCTAAAGTCCTTCGAACTTTGGGTATTCATAATTTTCTGTGTGGTGTGTACAAAGCAGACAAGTTTCCCGAATTCTCGAGAACTAGAGAAGATCTAGAACGTTCAATTTTGGGGACATGTGTCCATAGATCCAGAATAGTTTAGAAGTACAACTATCTAGAAGAGTTGGAGTGTGATCGTGGAAGTGTGCAAGCTTCCCGAAGTTCCGAAGCCTGAAACAAATCCTAATCATCGACGCAGAAAACCACGTGTCAGCAGATCTTGGAGTTCAGATATTTGGTACTCCGAAGGAATGGAGGTGTAATTTTGTTTGGGTCGAGAACTCCTGAAGGCTAGAGTAGATCCCAACCATCCATTCATGAGGACAATTGGACCATTGATCATGCCCTTTGCGAGCTTGCCAGTTCGACACTCTGGAGGATATGATGTGTTGAGTTGTGTAAGGTTCCAAAGCCTGAAGCGTTGAGCACAAATCCACCATTGATCTGAGGCAAGCACCATCCATTTGATTTATCTGTTCGGAGTTCGTGAATTTGGGGTAGTTGCATGTTGGAGAGGGAAGACTCCTTGAAGTCTAGAGTCCCGAAGCTTCTGAGAGTCATAGATATCAATGCATAATCTGAGTCATTGATCCTTGCCATTGTTTGGCCATACGCATATTCAGTGTTTGGGTAAATCACGAGTTGTTGTTGTCGAAGCTCCCGAAGCCCGAAGTCCCGAATTCTTCGCAAAAGGGGAATTTAGCCGACAATTTTGGCCCGGGATCATGTGGAAGAATTCGTTCGAGTGTTAGGACTTTCTCGAACACAGATTTGTGTGCAGGGAAGAAGATAAGGCCCGTGGTATAATATTTTGAGGGCTTGGTAGGATCCCGAGAGCTAATTTGGCTCCATGCTGTGAACGATCCTAGAACAGGAGGTCATACGATCCCCAGGAAGTGGTGGGGGTTTGCGTCATATATCCTAAGCATACATGATAAAAAAATAATACACGACTTTGATAACATAGACATAGACATAGAAGAAGAGACCATGAATCTTAATAGAAAACTAATCAATACAAACATGAAACCATGTTTATCATTGCATCAACTAAAAAAAAAATAGAAACAAGGATATTGAACAAGCAAATCTAGAAAAAAGAAAAAAGACAAAACGCAAAACAATAAAAGATGATAATGGAAACATTTCTTGTTTATCATTGCATCAACTCAAAAGAAAAAAAAAACGAGGAGCTTGAACAAATAAATCTAGAAAAAAACAAAAAGACAAAATGAAAAGCAATACAAGATGATAATGGAAACATTTAGTTCTTGAAGTGGTAAAAAACAAGAAAAAAAGCCATACATTCAAGAAACTTAAAGAATTTTTACATATATCATATTACATATTTGATACAATAGCTCAACAACAATACTGAAAAAAATAAATACAAGATGTACCTATTTATTATTGTGTCAAATGAAATCAAACACATTTTAGAAAAGATGTCATACAAAGACACTTAAATAATTCTACAAAAAATAGTTGCATATTCAAAAAATGAAAAAAGTCATTAGACCATGACAAGACTATCAAATTTGCAATTCTAGAAAAAATTAGATGAAATAAAAGAATACAGATAGTGAAGGAACTATATGAATTGGAAGAAAGACTGATAGCACCAAGATTACCATTTTTACAAATACGAGAACTAGGGAAAATGTATAGAAAACCACAATTAGGATTGAATGGTGGAGTAATCAATGTACCTGTTGATACATCTCAAATTCAATGTGCACTTCATCGTGACATAAATGAATCCAATACGGTGGCTATAGTAATAAAAAAGAGTTTAATCTTTAAAAGTTCTTATGCTGTTGGAAGAATCTGTGTCCACAAAGTCACGAAGGCATTGAAATGACTATGTAAAACTACACTTTATAAAATAGAGAATGTCACAATAAATGAAAACTGAAAACAAACATTTATTCAAAATGAAGATGCATATGCAATTGAAAAAGATACCGAAAGCAATGATGATGACCATGACAATTATGAACAACCAGTGACAAAGACTCTACTACATGGGTTTAGCAATTCATATAGTATTTATGATCTTCAAAATAATCAAATGAACATTGCTCCCGACAAATGTTATATGCCCTTGGGCATATTCAAAGATAATATTCAGAGCAAATGAGTTTTCCTACACTTTTTTATGGACAAAAATGACCAAATGAAATTACAAAAAAGTTTACATATCAAAAAATCATTTAATGGGAAGTCTTGCATGAATATCATGACTTTTCCTATCATATAACAAATATGTTCTACAAGGCAGTACAAATTATCCTTAACCAAGTGTTTAATTGTATTTGGATTAAAATAAGGAAAGGACAATTAAAAGGAAACAAATGTGTAGCAAAAGATGTTAAGACAAAACCAAATTTTGATCACATTCTTAAATCAAACATCGACTACATGGATCTTAAAACAATTCACACATCACCACACCATTTTTCACATTTGCATAAGAACCTCTATGAAATGATTAGATAATTAGGTCCACCAACTTTCTTTTTGTCCTTTAGTAGTGCTAAGCATTGTTGGAAACCATTAGTAAAATCATTACAATAAATAAGACAAGAGAAAAAAAAACTCAACTGAAAATGATGTTGACAACTTTATTAGGAATGACCCTGTAACATGTGTGTGATACTACAAAAAAGGAATAAATTCTCTATGTGAAGGAATATTTCTTTGTAATAGAGTTTCAAAATCAAGGAAGTCAACATGAACATGGATTGTTATGGATAAAGAATGCACCTATTTATGGAACAAACACAAACATTGAAATTGAAATATTTGTGGACAAATACTTGTCTTGTGACTAAAAAATATTCCCAACTAATCTCAAAAGTATTCAACACCATCATCATAGAAGAAACTGTAAGAAAAAAAATCATGCATTGTAGGTTCAATTTCCCGATTCCACAAATGAGAAAAACAAAAATCCTTGAACCTATGAAATTTGACAATGCAACTACAAAATCAAAAGTGGAATTGATATTTGACACCCTATAAACTATGAAGCATGATTAAATATATACAATTGATAGTTTCTTGGGAAAATTAGGTATAACAGAGAATGACTACATCCATGTGATTCAATGTATTCTATATTGAACAATAAGTTTATTGGAAATGAAACCAATAGACATATGGAATAATAACTTTGCTTGGCATATTCCAATGATTTGGAATGCAAACATTGATGCTTGGTTTGTATTTGACTCATACACTGCAACTACATATTGTAGTTCATATATGACAAAAGTAGATAGGATAATGTTGTCAATGTTTAAAAATATACAGAATGATTCTCACAAAAAGGATGTTGATGTCATAGAAACAATTACAAGACTTGCAAAAGCTTTAATAAACTTGAAACAAATGTCTGCACAACAAGATGTATATATAGTATTTTCATTTCCACTTAATACTAGCTCATGGAAATGTGTGTTTATTAATACTTCACCAAAATATGAACGAGAATTTATACTGAAAAGACCAAAAGAATTGGAATGTGAACCAGATGATTCAGAAAATGTAGCATGCCTATCAATCATCAACCACTATGTACAATGACCTGGAATAATTGAACATATATGCTTAGCAGGGTTTGCATCATGCTACATAATAAAAGGAAATAAGCGAAGAAATTGTGACAATCCATATGTCATAAGATATGTGAAGTACAATAAACATAAGGACTATGATAACTATTATAGAGAGAGATTGATGTTGTATGCTCCATGTTGCTTTGATGAAAACATTTTCAAAGAGAAATACTCAACTTGGAAAAATGAATATCTAACATTTAAACAAATCATAAAATGCAATGAAAAAAATTTCATCAACAAAATTATAACATCATGGAGTGATTTTGACAACATAAGAGATGAAATTGAGAAAAAAGATAATGAGTTGATTAACTCATTATATATATATATATATATATATATATATATATATATATATGTTGTCAATGCATGTTATCAAGAGTACAACATCGAATCAGATTTTGAATATTTGCATCAGGTTAGAAATGCAAAATCAATAGTTGAAATACCTTACCAAATTGTAAAACACCACATATATTAGAAGAAGTAGAATTATATCAAATGATGAGACTACTAAATAGAGAAAAATCAAAGATAGTGGAGGAGATATTGACAACTAAAAAATGAGATCCAAATCAAACAATACACGTATTCTTGACAGGAGGTGCAAGTATTGGGAAAACATTTACTACAAAAGAAATTTTCCATTCCCTAATGCGCATGTACAATAACATATTGGAATATGACCCAATGTAGGTGAAAGGAATCATAACAACATATACAAGAAAGACAACATTCAATGCATGTGGTGTGACACTTTACTTTGCATTTCAAATTCCATTTAACAAATTAGAATATCTTTCCCTTAAAAGTGAAAAATTAGACACATTAACAAAACATTGCCAACATCTTCGTGTAATACTTATTGATGAGGAATACTTAATAGGTGAAACATTCTTGTACCAAATTGGAAAACATTTATGAGAAATAAATCATATCCCATTAGCCTAGTTTGGAAATATTGATATATTATTTTCAGGGGACTTATTCCATGCACAACCTATCAAAAATTCTCTAATCTTTTAGTATCCAAATCATAGAGATGGAAAAAACACCATACCACTTTTGGAAAGAAAAAATAAAATGCTATGAGTTGCATACTACAATGCGTCAAAAAGACAAAAAAGTTGTTGAAATCCTTAAAAAAAATGTGAATGAATCAACAATCAGACGAAGACATAGATTATATAAATGATCATTGCCATAAACCTGCTCCATTAGATCCATTATTTCCATGCCTATTTTATAGGAACAAGGATGTACAAAAGCACAACAAAAAAATGTTGTCACATGTAAATGAAGAACTAATAGTTCTTGACGCAATTGACAAACATGAAAGTAAGCAATTAGGTTATGCACGATACAAGAAAACAATAACATTGCCACCAAAAATTATAATCAAATATAATGTTCCGATTGAACTATACACTAGAAACGATAACATAGAATATGGTTTTGTTAATGGTGCCAATCGAATATGCAAAGGCTATACCAAAAAAAATGAAAATGTGGATGTAATATTGTTAGGGTCCTAACCCGCACATAGGTAGAACAATATATTCGGATGTAATAAAGGTCAATATTAATAAGGCCTTTCAATAAAATAGAATAAGGCGTATGTAAGAAGACCTAATATAAGCTTCTGCTTCTAGAAGGATCTTCCTCTAGATGCTTCTTTTTAGTATAAATAGGAGTCGAGGGTGTGAGAACCCTAGCTTGTATATTATTGTGATAGAGCTCAGCTCAACTAGAGGTTTCCCCCTCGAAGAGGCCCGTGAACATTTCTTTCAGATTCAAAGTGCTATTTCTGTTGTTATTCATATATCATTTCAGTGTTATTGTGGTGAATGTTTTGGTTATATTGTTGTTATTCTACCATTACTAGCATTTTATTTCTGTTCTGCATACATTTTATATCTGGTATATTACAAGTGGTATCAGAGCACTTTCCTTGGCAGAAAGTGTGGGTTAAATTTGTTTTTCAGGGTAGAGACATATTCGAGCATCTTTAAGCCACAAAGATCTTTCATTATGCACATAAACCCATGGTTGAGGGATTCATACACACAGGAAATACAAGTGGCACTTAAGCGCACATCTGTTGGCCACCCTTGTAACCCCTGTTGGTACCCCTTCGAGTGGTAGCGCATCAAACAACACATGTTTATGGATCGGCCTTGATTACCCGAAGGTCTCTTTAGATAAACTGATCGGCCACCTAACTACTATAGTGTCACCGATAAAAACACTTGGGAAGATACTCTCTAATATCTGGGTAGTCGGGTAGTACGGCTAAGGGTACAATCTATCCTCCTTAGTTAGTTCCCTGAGATATTGGGCTGAGTACTATTGTTTCACCCCGCACGTATATCAGAGAGCTATAGCATAGGGAAAACCCTTGTCTGTAGAACCCTTAAATACCTAACCCTTGGGGACAGAAACATAAACAAATTAAAATATACAAGATCTATTGTCGCGCAACTATGTTCGGGTTGCTAAGTAAATACACATTTCTTTCTGGTTAAGCATTTGGGCATTTCCTCTCTGCAGTATTCTTTAGACTGGAGTATAACTATTTGAGACCTATTCCATTGGATTCATCTCTTCTCCCTTATCACATTCATCCATATCATTTTTTTGCCAAAATTTTTTACCCCGCACGCCCCTTTTCAGTTTCCCCATCCTCATGGCCCATACTCGTAGCCAAGACTTGGAAGCTCGCTTCAACATCTTGCAATATGGTCTCATTGAGACCCAACAAGAAGTGAAACAACTCAGTGCCAATGTTTTCGCCATCAATACAACCATGCAGTCCTCAATGGGGGAAATCAAACAAGACCTCACCACCCAGCTTGAATTAGTATTTTCGGCACTCTGCACCAAACTGCATATCCCTAAAGATAACCCTTGCTCTTCCTCACCTCCACATACTGAAGGTGACCATTCCTCTCAATCCCATAAATTGTAGAACCATCACTTTCAACATGACCTACGCCTTCCGCGAGTGGATGTGACCAAATTTGATGGCTCGGACCCCACGGGTTGGGTAACCCAAATGGAACATTACTTCTCTTTATATGGCATTATAGATGACTTGGCCAAAGTCTGGTATGGTGTTCTCCATATAGATCAAGAACGTTGGAAATGGTGGCAATGGAGAAAAACTTCTCGTCAAGGGTATATTGCTTGGACACACTTTTTGCCAGAGCTTTATGAACACTTTGACACTGACACCAACCATTTGGGCCATTTGACAAAGCTGAAACAATTAGGAACAGTGGAAGACTTTATAGCTTCCTTTGAGTGCCTGGCTTTTAGAATAGAGGGCATGTCTGATGCCTTTTTCTGAGAGTGTTTTATCAGCAGCCTCAAGGATGAGATTCGGGCCCATGTCCTCATGGCTCAGCCTCAGAGTTGGGTGGAGGCTACCAAAAGAGCTAAAGAAGCACAACAG
>JASDQU010817054.1:36109-49518 GCA_032191745.1 Picea mariana | reverse complement strand
CACTTGTATCCAGGACCTTGATTCATGCCTCAATACCTTGTCATCTACTTTCTCTGAGACACAACAGGACGTACGGAAACTCAGTGCCAATGTTACCACCATCAATGTCGAAATGCATTCCACCATAGACACCAAAATGGAAACCTTGAAACTGATAGGAAATGAGAAACACTTCCACACTAAACCTGGTAGAAGAGGTGAAGAAAGATTTAATCAAGAAAGTAAATGACAAAGAAAACACACCGTACACGGATATTTTACCCTGGAAACCCAAACCGGAAAAACCATCATTCATTGAGAATTTTTCTCTCTTTTTGCCTTATCCATTCAAAATAAAAGATTACATGTCTAATATCGGTCCACAATTAAGACATGATCTACATCATACCTTCTTGCTTTACACAAGAACAACCATATAACCAATTCGGCTTATATATACATAACTAGCAACCTATACGATTTCATCCTATTGGAAATTATCCATTAGCTCTTACAAAATTACAACATGCCTTATTTATAGGCTTTACAATAGGAAAACCCATAAATAAAAGGTGCCCAAAAATTCTTACAGACCCACGTAGATCATTGGCTACAAATCCCGCGAATCTCAGGATTTTGTTGCTGTCGACTACCAAGTCAGAGTACCAGTCAACTACCTGTTGGTCATCAGTTGGTTTCCACACGCATGTATTTCGACCTCTTGTTGATTGACCTCTTTGAATTGTTGTCGATGTATTCGACTTCAAATTTACCCGATCAAACCACCTAGACCTTCAACTTTTTGTCAATTCTTTCAACTTCAACTGTCAATCGATGCACCTCAACTAGACTTTTACTGCAAAGAATATAACAACCCAACATTCTCCCACTTGTTGTTTTCTTTATTGAAACTGGGAGACCTATAAACTCTCGTTCATAGAACCAGGGCAGAAATTCTCATTGCCTCTCTACACCAAGACAACTTCACAACACTCACGTACTTGGTCCAAGAGTCTGCTATGTTTTCCAATGTGTCTACTTTCTCCAGTAGCACCTTGTTTCTTTCAACCATGTCTCTGATGAAATGGTATTGTAAATAAATGTGCTTATTCTTAGAATGATAAGAATGGTTCTTTTCCATAAATATTTCACTTTGACTATCGCAACTTATCTTCATAGCTCTCTGCTCAAACCCGATTCCTAACCACGGCCTTTGTAGCCATACTACTTCTTTACTTCCATGAGTGGCTTCCATGTATTCATCTTCTGTTATTGACAAGGTTACGACTGCCTACCACTTACTCATCCAGTGGATTTCTCCATCGAACATTTTGGACACATATCCATTGGTCGACCTCCGTCGATCCAGATCTCCAGTCTAGTCAAAGTCGACAAAGCCATGTACATTTAATTCACTGTCACCTCCAGGTTTTCCTTGATAGCATATAACATAATCTTTTGTGCCACACAAAAACATGAATACTCTCTTAACAATATTCTAGTGCTCCTTCCCAAGTGTCAACATGTATCTGCTCAACACTCCCATTGCATGGGAAATTTCTAGTCAAGTGCATACCATCACATACATTAGAATACCAACAACACTTGCATAGGGAACATGTTCCATGTCATCTATTTCCTCATGTGTCCTTGGACATTTTTTAGCAATTAGCCTTGCTCCCATAGGAATTGGCACCTTCATAGGTTTGCAATCTTTCATGTTGAAACATTTCAAAATTGTTTCAATATACTTTGTCTGTTCCAACCAGAGATTTCTAGCTACTTGATCTCTTTTGATCTTCATTCCCATAACGAATTTCGTTGCACCGAGATTCTTCATGTCGAACTTGGAGGATGGTTTATTTTCACCTCCTTTATTGTGTTCATGTTGTTTCCAATCAACAAAATTTCATCGACATATAATGTTACATATATGAAGCGTCCACCTTCTTCTTTTGAATATATGCAGTGATCAGCTTTGTTTTTCACAAACCCCAATATAAGGATGTATGTGTCAAACTTTTGGTACCACATCCTTGGTGATTTCTTTAGACCATAAAGGGATCTTTTAAATTTTCACATCAAATCTTTCTTGCCCTTTACTACAAATACTTTAGGTTGTTTCATGTAGATTTCTTCTTCTAGGTCCCCATATAGGAACGTTTTCTTCACATCCATTTGTTTTATTTCTAGATCAAATGTTTCATCCAGATACATTGGTACTATAATGGAATTGAATTTTGCAACAGGGGAAAAAATATTACCGAAGTCAACTCCTTCGACTTCGGAATATCCTTTCGTTACCAGTCGAGCTTTGAATTTATAGACTTGACTTGTTGCATTCATATTCTTCTTGAATACCCATTTTCTACCGACAGGTTTTCTTCCACTAGGAAATTTGACTAAGTCCCATGTCTTATTCTTGTGCAAGGATTCCTTCTCTTCGACCATGGTGTCCTTCCAGAGTTTCCCCTGTGCTAAGTCGACTGCATCCCCGACCGACTTGGTCTCATCATCGGTGGCAGTTAATATGAATGTGGAATGGAAGTCAGACGTCCTATACCTTTCGAATGGTTTTCTTATTCATTCTGAACTCCTTACAACTAGGGTCGATTGTTCCACCTCTCCTTATAATTCAGTCAACTCACCAGAATCATCTTCTTCGTTCCTCAGTTCAAACCGCACCTTCTCTAGATTCTTCTCGATTTGAACAATTTCTCCATGCTAAGAATTACTTCTGACTTCTTTGAAGACCACATCTCGACTGTACATTGTTTTCCTTGATGTAGGATATTAGAGATTATATCATCTCATTCCTTCTTTGTATATAATGAAAATACACTTGACTACCTTCTTGTCTAGATTTTTCCTCTTTTCCTTGGGAACATACACAAATGCATCACGGCCAAATATTTTGAGATGTGAGACCGAAGGCTTCTTACTAGACCATACCTCCTATGGAGTCGTGTCGAATAGCATCGACAAAGGAGACATATTCACCAGATATTTTGCAGTGACAACTGCCTCCGCCCATAATTCTTGTGCAAGCCCAACACCACTAAGCATGCTCCTTTCCTTGTCCATAAATGTTTTGTTCATTCTCTCAGTAACTCCATTTTGTTGTGGGGTTTATGGTGTGGTATTTTGGCTTTGTATGCCACACTACTTGCAAAATTGATCAAATTTGTTTCCACAAAATTCACCACCATTGTTAATCCTCAACACCTTAATCTTCTTATCTATCTGGTTTTATACAAGATATTTAAACTCTTTAAATTCCTTGAAAACCTCTTATTTATTCCTCGAGAAATATATCCTTGTCTTCCTGGAAAAATCATCCATGAAGGAGACATAATACAAGGATCCACCAAGTGAAGGAACTAAAACAGGGCATAACACGTCACTATGAACAAACTCTAGAATCATTGTTTCCCTTGTCGATCTAGAAGGGAACCTCACCTGAATTTGTTTTCCATATATACAATGTTCACAAAAGTTGAATTCTAAATTACATTAAGGAAACTCTTTGACCATACCTTTTTTATGCATAGCTCAAAGTTATGTTTCTCCAGTATTTCCCATCCTCTCATGTCGTAGCTTTGTCGGGTCGACTTTATGATGAATTTTCAAGACAATTTGAATCAACTCAGCCTGAGTCAAATTGAGTTGAGTCGAGTCAGCTGTAGGAACAGCGATGTTGTTGCATCTAGTCGAGTCGGCATTCCCTAATAACTTGTATAGGGTTCAAATCCAATCTCATTTCATTAAGACCACCGCACCTCTAACCATCTTGCACGAATCCTTTTGAAATAGAGTGTGCAGCCTTGCATCACTCATCTTGCTGACAGATATCAGGTTTATTTCCAAACCTGGAATGTGTAGCACACCTGGAAGGGTTATACTCCTCCCATATTGCAGTATCAATCGAACTCTTCCTCTTCCGACAATTTTGGTTGTCGATTCGTCCCCCAAGAACATACCTCCTCCTTCATATCATTCATATTCGTAGAACCATTCTCTATGTGGTGTTTTTTATCGGGCAATTTTAGGTTGGGAAAATCCTAACCCAACCACAAAATGACAACAACTTAGAGAACACCTACCCACTATCACCTTAGGCAGTTATTCATGTCACTTTAGAGGTGAAGGAATCACCTCAAGGGGGGTATCTTGGTGACCCTAGGGGAAATGATATGGAAAGTGAAGAGATGAAGGATATTCCCCCTATAGGTTGAGATAGAGAGTGCAGAAAGGATTGAAAAATATTCTTGGCGGTAGCCAATGGTTTCAAAGAGATAAGAACACCTATAAAGAGTGATTGTACCTAACCGAGACATAACAAAAAGTCAATTATATATGTATAATATTAGGTGGAAAATAAATTTATAGTTTTTGTCCCTAATTGAAATGGTAAATAATGATGTATATCAGAAATAAAATGACAATGATAGCTGCAAATAAATTTGTTCAAAGCTTAGTAAAAACTACAAGAGACAAGCTAGAAAATGACTAGTTTAGCTCAAGAAGATAACATGAAACTTTAGCAACAATGTAAGGATGTTGTAAACAAGTTTTGTAGAAGTAAATACAATCCTTATGTCTGTAACAAACAAGTTATTACAGCAAAGAAATCAACCGTCAAAACTTTCCAATAATCCACCCAAAAAGTGTGCTAGTCTTCGTAGATTACTATGAAAAACTTTTAGCAACTTTTCACGATTGAATAGCAAGTTATAAATGAAAATGTGTTAGGGTTTCTGCAGTCCTAATGGATGTAGATGAAAATTTATAACAGAATCAAGAAATAATTAGCTAATTGATATTCCCTAGTGGCTCAACAAAACACATAAAGCATAGAATTGATTCCAAATTTGACAATCTCAAAAGAGTGATTTTTCACGTTTACCGAGGCAAGTATTTAATATCTCCAATGAAAAAATCAGATTAGTGACTTTAATATTTGGGTGAATGGAGTATTTAAACACAATTTTGATCAACAATATCCCTAGGGGTGTAAATTCTCGTACTCCCTAGGGTATGCTAATAAAACTAGTCTAAATTCTAGGAGGGTATACACACTCATATTCCTCCTAGCAACCCTTGCAAAATGACTTGTAAACTTAGAAAATTAAATGAAGCTTAGTGGAGGGTGTATCCAACATATTCCTCCTAGGTTTTAAACCAACAATGACCAAGAAAGAGAAATAAATAGCTAACAATTCATATTTTTCCTCACCAATTCCAAGAAAGAGAGATATCAAACCCCAGTTCACCAAGAAAATTATCATCCAATAGCAAGAAAGCAAGTCTCCAAGAGCTTCACACCACCTTAGCTCATCCAATCACCAAAATATAACACCAAAAATCATTTTCACAAGAGAGAGATACCATAAATCCTTAAGTATAGCGAAAATTCCAGCCAAGTACTTCTCACAATGGGAGAGTTATGTTATGAAGTGAGATTCAAATGACCTCTTTTTATACAAAATGTCTAAAACATAGTTTGCTCACATAATTTAGGGTAAAACATAATACAAGGGGTCAACAAACCTTGTCTTACCCCTTTACAAAAATAATAATATTTAATTTACACTTTTTGCACATGAAAGAAACCCTAAAACATGATGTCACCCCTCTAGGGAGACATTTTGACACTTGTCCAAGTCATTGGAGAATAAGGTGGAGGTCGTTGGGGCTCCTAGAGCCTCCTCTTCATGTGCCAAGGTATCTTCTTTCAAACCATGCCTCCTTTGGTCAAATCATTACAAGTGTCAATGAGCAACAACTCCATCACTACCAACCCTAGACCTAGGTGACGTCAAGCCCTAAAGAGTGAGGTTTTTCCCCTCCTATGAAATTTGTTTGGCATGTGAGGGCTAGGAAAGGTCCTCCAAGGTGTCTTCTAGGCCTCTAAAGGTAATTGATCGGGATTAGGCATGTGGTCCCTTGGCATCCAACCTATGGGATTCAAGTCCCATGGAAGCCCAAGCTAGGCTTGTTCCTCCAAAACTGTCCACCAGTTGGGTCACATAAAGACAATTGGATACACCCTCCAAGGATATCAATTCAAAGCATCATGATGAGTAAATAAAATCAATAAAAGAGCCATCTAATCATGTACATCCAAACTACCTCATCAAAATAAACTAACACTCAAAGACCCTATGAAAATTACCAAGTTTGAGTATGGGAGGGTTGACAAACAACCTATTGGGTGAATTGTCCCTCAAGTTTAGGGGTGTTTCCTGAGGGGACCTCCTTATAAGTCATGTGAATGATGTTTTATGGATGAGGGGAAAACGTTTGGGCATGGGGTTCATGAAATACAATGGGTTGTAGTGTCTCACTTATGGGTGCCTTTGAATTATGGTCAGGAACGGCATCATGACTTGTCCAAAGGATCTCCTAGTAGCATACCTATCCCTAAAGGTGATCCACTTACTAGGGCGCAATGTCAACTACCAAGGTGAAACAGGGTAAAATCATAATGTCAAATCAAATGTCACATAATCAAAAGCATTTATAGATGTAACAAAATCAAATTCCTCAAATATTGAAATGACACTCGCCATAATACCTGACTTGTACCTCATGGAGAAAGACCCAATGTCTTCTGGAGGCCAACTGATGTGGTAGATGTCATCATAATCAACCTGAAGTTGTGGTGGTAAGGTGGGTCTCCATGTATGCAAGTGGACATTGTTGGTCAAGTTGTCTCTCGGTACTCCATGTCTGTAACTTGAGGGACTCGAGACATCATCTCCTTTATCCCAAAAAATGGGGATAACAGTTGGCTCCTACTTGGGGACATGTGCTCATCATAGAGTGCATGATAGTCACAACATCTCCTGGTATACTTGTGCCTACACGAAAACAAAAAAACTATAAAATTTAGAGTGGTTTTATCACCCTTCATCCATATACATCAAAACCAAAAGTGAAACTGATCTAAAAAAGAAAATTTTAGCATTTTTTAAAAAAATTCTAAACTAAACATGAAATCAATGTGCAAGTAGAGAAAAATAAAATATAAAATGCATCTAAACTAACATAAGAAATCAATATGAAAATGAAAGGAAAACAAGATGACCTACCTACTTACCCGGGGCCTTGGGGCCATGAAGATCAGGTGATAGATGATGTTAGGTGAAGTTATAGAACCAGTGCAACCAGTTGATCATCTCATCAAAGTATCTCCCCTTGTACTTAATCATGTGAAATAATAAATATACATCAATTGTTCTCAACAATTAATAAATAAAACACTTAAAAACCATATTTCCCACTCTGGGAGGCAATATTTCCTTTGTTGTTGTTGTCACCCTTTGATATCTCTGAATTTTCCTTAGGATGTGTGGATACTTTAGGACTAATCTCATTGATCACATAAGAGCAATCATCTCTCAAATGCATGTGGGGGGCCAAGGATTTGGCAGAGTCATTTGAGGGAGACGAGGGGGCAGCAGTGGATTTTCCTTTGTCAGGACATGGTGAGCATCAGTTTTTAACCTTTTTCTTGCATGGGAAGACTGTACTGGTGAGTGGAAAAGGGAATCTTGGAAAATTTGATTAACAGGTGGAGGAGCAGGTTGAGACAAGTTAGGCTAGCCACAATGTTGGGAAACTGTCGGGTGGACAATTTCTTGCCATCCGTCGTTTTTCAGGAATTTTAGGTTGTAGTGAAACATGAGGGGGAACTGGGATACCAGGGACCTGTGGGGCTTGGAAGGGAGGATTTTATGGCCTAGGTTGGACCACTCCTTTCCCAATCCAGTTAAAAAATCCATCTTGAAACATTTGGGCCAACTCTTGCGATTATGCATCAAAGTGTATAGAGAACCTTGGCCTTCTAGGGTCCCTGTTCCAATTTCCTCTTCCTCTATTACCCTGGCCATGGCTACCTTTGCTGAAAAAGCTCATTCATGTATGCACTATTGATTATAAAATAGTTTCTTCAACAACCATACATGATATCTCTTTTAAATATGAAACAAAGTTTGGCTCAGCAGCATATTAGACTCATACAATCCAATCCATACAAATCGTTTAATACTTGTCAATGAGCAAGGGGTGAATAAGGGTTATCGGATATGTGAGGGATTGTATTGAGAGAAAAGTGTTATAATGAGGGGGGATATATCATGATTACTGCTCACAAAACATCAAACAATCAACTATATCGTAGATGAAAAGAATATATCACTGTAATTCATCCTTGTGCAATCCTTTAACCGTCATAATATAGAATTTATATTAACTCTAATTAAATTTTAACAACATGGAGTGGATAGTGAATATGGGAAGGCGAGGGGATTTGTAATGTGCGAAAAGTGAAAGAATGGTAGGGGAAAGAACGGATATTGTTCGTAAAACTAATTAATTAATCCATAAAAAAAAACAACTATGTATTCAATACCAGGATACCAATACCAATTAACAATTCCTATGTGTCAAAATTGTTCATTGTTCCACATTCAATTCCTCAAACTTTTTCAATTAACACAGCCTATAATCATACTCAGAATCACTATGCCTTTCATTAGTCTTGTTAAGAGAATACTTGCTTATTTTCATTTCTTTTCTTTTCATTTAAACAAAATCAAAAGAACACAGTCACATTGCTTCATCTTTGTCTATCATGTATTTCTATAGAATATCAACCACTGCCCATAATTCGCAATTTCCCAAATTAAACATAAACACAAGTCTTTCCCCAAGTTGAACAGACTTTTTAAAACCTGCCAGATTTCATTCTCTTGATAATATTAACCAATCAAACTTGCAATGAGACCATAATACAAAACCCAAGCTTCATTTCTAATGGTGAATTAAATAAAACAATGCACGATGTCTCCATAATCTATACACAGTAAACAACGAAGTCACAGTCATCATTTTCCCCAACTTGCAATGATCCCGATCGGGAATAATCAAACACAACAACCACCAACTACAATTCGCAATTTCTATAGAATATCAACCACTTCCCATAATTCGTAATATTCCAAATCAAACATAAACACATGTCTTTCCCCAAGTTGAATAGACTTTTTAAAACCTACCAGATTTCATTCTCTTGATAATTTCAACCAATCAAACTTGCAATGAGACCATAATACAAAACCCAAGCTTCATTTCTGATGGTGCAATTAAATAAAACAATGCACAATGTCTCCATAATCTATACATAGTAAACAACGAAGTCACAATCATCATTTTCCCCAACTTACAATGATCCCGATTGGGAATAATCAAACACACAGTAGCCGCCAACTACAATTGACACCACGTTGTAGGAACACAACGATCAACGCATAATGAAAAGAGGCAACCCTCTAGTTGTACATTACCATTTACTCCCAATCAAGCAATTTAATCAAAAAAAATCAGATAGGTTATCGATGCAACCGTCACAACAAAAGGAGGTAGCCCCTCGACTATATACCCATTCTCATCCCCAATTACAACTTTCCAACAACCCGATCAAATAGAAACGAGACAATACTCAAAGCAATTGTCATGACCACTCAACCAATTTATGATAGTCAACAAGATACCCGACAAGAATGTGAATAGTTGGGGTTATCAAAATCGGGCTCTGTAACAATGAACATAAGAAGTAATCAAGAGTTTGCTCGGTCACCAAAGAACAGAGAGACTGGAGATCGAACATATCAACAGTATGTAGAAAACCTTTGAAACAAGCATGGTGGAACCACAGGCTTTTATAACTCTCATCTTGTGTAATAGTGTGACATTTCAACACGGGATAGGGTAGGAAACGATGCAGAGGAGCAATGATTTCTCACCAGACAGTAAAAAATACCAAGAATGCACAGAGACATAACCCTCTAGCTTTTCTCAAGAGTTGAACCAATTTATAACAATGCCAATGGAAATGCAAGCCCAAGGTATCACCAACAACCATAAAGCATACATCTTGACATAATGGCCACCCCATAACCAACTGTGTTGATGCCAATACCACAAAAATAAGCCCATGGCCAAGTGAATAACCCACAACCATGGCTCTGGAAGATACACAGTGACCAAAAGGTAGTTCGAAAACATATACAACAACCAAATACAACCAGACATGATTACCATAACTGTGAGGAGGTGGCCAACAAGGATAAGCAGAGTGAAACCCTCCAAAAAAATACCCATAACTACTTAAAACAATAGAGAGCCATCAAATTTTTCACCACACAGAACAGCCAATGAAATCATAACTTCAACAAACCAATTCGTTCATTTGCAAACGAATAACCACACAGTCATTCTAGAGAAAATACCCACACGTTTACACAGTTTCCAATCTCAGGAAAACACAAACCAACACTTTATTGAGCCATTGTTCATTTCATACACAGAGAGAAATTCATGGATGGGCAAAAAAACCATACCTGTAACCAATGGCTTTAAAAAGGGCGAGTTGGTCGAGCAGTTCCTTCCAGGCTTGAATATCAGAGCTTAACCACAGCAAAACCAAATGAAACAATAACCATGCTAGGGTGACGGCCCAGTGGGAGAAGTATGGAGTGATGTGCATTTACTGCACATCTCTTCCATCTTCCTCCTCATTCAATTTTGTAGTACACGACATCCAGCCAAAAACCATACAATTAACCATGCCATTAATTCCATACATTGAAACTTGATACATATTGCTTTCCAATTGCGCCACCCAAAATCCATATTAACCATTGCCAAAAAACATACCATATATCAAATGCACCCAATATAACTCAAATACAATTCACATAGCCACTAACCATTGATACTTAGGACTAGAACTAATTTCTTTTCATTTTATTTGCACATAGCCTCTTAACATAATAGAGTATAGTTCCCTTCCTTGAATTTTTTTCCATAAGTCTCTTTCCATTGTTTTTGTTTCATGTTGTTATTAACATGTGTCTCGTTTAGGTGTAACCAGGTAATGAATCATAGTGACAATATCAAGTATAACAACAGTAAATATATTCCACTCATAACATAGAATTAGAGCTTAGAACAACGGAAAATCACATAAAATGCATCATCCACCTTCTATTATGTTAAAAACAACAACAATGTTGCGTCATCAACCATATAGAACCCTGTAAGAAGCATCGAAACACCAGCATAAAATGTGTGATAAGACTATATCCAAGCCTCCAGTCTACAAGGGGGTCCCATCTACTAGTATTATATATCATTAGCATAGTTTAAATAATAGGCTTTAGCAATACTTTGCGGGCGAGATTTCTCGTTGCAATTTTAATCGTCAACAAACTGGGGACTCCACAGGGAAATCTTTTTCCAAAAAATTAAGAACTCAGAATGTATGGTTTCGCAGATCAAGAACAGCGGATCAAGAAGGTATAACCAGAATAATTATGCAACAAGGGGAAATGAGCGAATTTAATGGAAAAATGACCGGGAATTTGGGAATAACTCATGAAAAATGTTAAGTATGAGGGGGTTTGTCCCTATATTCATAATCATTCAACCTAAATTTTCTCTTGACTTCAAGGAGAAAAACAATTATGGACTTGCTCTTTTAACTCTCAAATGGATGAAGAAATGGAAAGCAAAAGCGGGAGGTAACCAATTTCTTTATAAGACAGCAGTGAAAGCAGATAATAAATTCAATTATGCTTTTAGGGGGGACATCGTAACAGCTGTGTAAGCCTGATTGTTATTGACTAACAATACCTTGCAGGAGTGTCACTGTGGAAGAACTGATCCAATGTTTTATTCTTGTCCAAAGTTGAACTTAAAACATGAAAAGCAATAAAGTGATGACAGAATTGGAACTACAAAATTTAAAATGGAAGAAATAAAATGACTGAATTGCAAAAAGCAGAAGGAAAACTACAAAAGTAGAATTTAAAGAGCGGAAATGAAAAGCAGTGGTGAAAATGAAAATAAACTAAACTACTGATATATAGAAAATCCAAACAGCGTTAAAACTTTCAAGTTAGTTCCATGTAATGTTTTAAGTGAGAATCATTAGTGTTGTAGGAAAACAATCGCTCGTGTAAATCTTTTAGAATGTAAGAGTTTGTGCCCAGGACAAAAGCGATCTTGAAAGGACTCATCCATAATTCTTGAAACTTAGAGACAATTGATAGCCCTTTAACGTACATGATTAGATCATCAAGATAAATATGATCAGAGATCGTTGAGGGATCTCATAGATTGCCAGGAGGGCAGTGGAAGGTTTCCAAATGGCCAGATAGGCAAGGGAACAGAGATGAGATCGACTGATGATCTCAAGAACTGCCAAGAGGGCAGCGGAAGTATATTGAACTGCCAGGTGGGCAGAGATGAAAATTTGGGACCATATGAAGGTCTCATAAAGAGTTCAATTCAGCAAGGAGTGCTGATGAAGATGGGATCGGTTGATCTCATGGTCTGCCAGGGAAGCAGCAGAGACATCCCATATTCCCAGGTGGGCAGGGATGAACAAATGAATTTGGATCAGCCAAAGGAGCTGACAGAGTAGATGAGACTGTTTGATAGTCTCATAAGTTCAGAGATGGAAAGGGATCAGCAGGTGCAGCTGACAGAGGAGAAGGAAGATTAGAATGATCTTTTGATGATTGGGGGAATTTCAATATTCCTGCCATTTTCCCCAGAGGAGGCAGAAAATTGTATTGCAGATGTGGCAATATCAAAGGAACAATCACAACTGATGATGATTGTCAAGGAAGAATTGGAGCAAGTATTTGAGACTGCCCAAGAAGATGAAGAAGAAAGTGAGCATTCTAAGGAATGGCTCAGCATTTTCAGCCATGAAGCTGAAAAGAATGCAACAGAAGAAGTTGCAGGAGCAGAGGAAGAAGAAGTAGGCAGCATTTGCTTTGCTGACCTGTGGGATCAAATTGAAGCCCTGGAAGAGAGGGTGAGAGTGCAGGGAAGGCACATCCAACAGGTGAGGCTGGAAACAGGTAAGGAGGAAGGCGTGAGAGATCATGATGATCTGCCAAATGGCCAAAAAAATTTTCCACTGAGGAGACTACAAAAGCATAACCAGCCATTGGAGCAGCTAGATGAGGTGATAGAAGATATCAGAAGGTTGATGGTAGAGTCAGTAGAGACTACCAGCGAGGAGAGGCTGAGCAGAAGAGCAACAATAGTAGCAGCAGCACAGAAGCAGCAGCAGCAGCAGAAAGATGGAGCATATGGACAGCTCCACAGATTCATTTGGGATCCAGGAGGATTCCAACAACTACAGGGGAAGCTCATGAGCAGGAGCTCATGATTTTTGCAGATGTGGAGTATGATGCAGGAGCATCTCTCCACGCAGCCAGCCAGCCATGTCAACGTGCACGCATTCAAAGGTTGAAGAAGAGGTACAGCCTCATTTAAAATTTAAATGAATGTAATTAAATGTCTAGGCTGGTGAGCCATGAAAGCCATGCCTTTGTGCAGGCATTAGA
>JASDQU010817054.1:0-26128 GCA_032191745.1 Picea mariana | reverse complement strand
CCCTCAAGATCTAGAAATTGACTCGGGCTAAAATGGTTGAACGCCAACTTAAGGGTCTTTGTTATAATTGTGATGACAAGTATTTTTTCAGGGCACAAGTGTAAGGAACAAAAGATTTTTATGGCTATGTCTGAGGATGTTTCTGAAGAATAGGCAGATGTGTCTCATGTACCCGAGATACCCCCACCAAAGGATCTTCCTCCACCCTCTGATCCACCAGAAATTAAACCACTGATTTCTCTCAATGCACTCAGGTTTCTCTGCTCCCCAAACCCTCAAATTAATTAGCTACATTAAGAACCAGAAAGTCATCATTTTAGTTGACAGTGGCAACACCCATAATTTTATTCATCATTGCATTACCCAAGAAGTCAATTGCTATATCCATCCAATTAATAATTTCCAAATCATGATTGCCAATGGGGGTTCCACGCAATGTGGAGGGCATTGTGAAAATGTGTGCCTCCAAATTGGTCAATATCACCTGAAATCTCATATGTTTTCTATTGACATGGGCGGTTGTGACATTGTGTAATATCCCCAGGTCGAACCCCAACTGTAAATGTAATAATGTACTTAAGTTGGTGAGTTCTTTTATATTTTTTTGGCATGCATATTTCATGGTGTAGTGCATGCATGTACTGCGCAGTAAAATGATGAAATGGGCACATTCCAGGATACCGCGCGCAGCATCTTAAGTGCGCGTGATTGTGAGGCCAGCGAGCCTTTGTTTATATGATATGTTTTATAGGCTCGTGAGACAGTTATTATAAGCTAGGATGCTTATGTTTTGATTAGGCTGGAGAGACTAGATGTTAAAGGCCAGTGCGCCTATTTTTGTATATGTCTCATAATTAATATAAAATACATCATTGCGTGCAGATTGACCACAATAAAAGAGTATGGGGGACTAAACTCCACTAGTTAGGGAAAGGGAGGGGGATAAAAGTTCAGGAAAAAGGGCTAAGCTAGGGAGCTTAAGCAAAAAGGAATATTATATTGATATTTATTAAAGTATAAAGTGTGGGTAATTATTTTATCCTAAGTTACAAAGTTGGGGACAAGTGGGCCAAAGTAGCCCCCAACATGACAAGTGTCAAGTTGGGGACATGCATACATATTGTTGGGACTTAGTTCATTTTCCATCATTCTGACCATCATTCCTTCCATAATTCGAGCATGCATTCAGCCATTCCAGGAGCATTCACTCACTCATGGATTTATTCTACGTACTTTCATGTCTTTGTATCTGAACCTGTATCCATAGCCATACATATTTGTGTAGTTGGTTAGCTGGGAGATGGACTAAAGAAGCAGGTTGTCAGGCCCGTGGGATAACGAAGAGGCGGGTTTTCATGCTTGTGAGCAATTTCTCATTGGGTGAGAGAATTTCTGGGAATTGATTTCCTGAAGGTGCCAAACTGCATCTATAGGGCTCCGAGACTTCCTGTTCGGCTTGTTGTTGAAGCCCTGGAAGGGAAGTGGGGCAGTCGAAGGAATATTGAGCAGAGAAGGGGCAGACTTCTTGGGGTGGAACAGGTATGTGGGGAATGAGAGACTGTAGGTTGTTAGTTTGAGTAGGCACCTGTGATGGAGTCTTTCCTGTTGTCTATGAACCATTAGCCTGGTTAGGAATCCCTTTACCCAGGTGGAGTTTAGTCCCAGCTCGGGGGTGACCCATTGTTAAGAGTGATGAGCAGTGTAGTCTGAGGTTGGGAGGTTCGTGGAAGGTATGCACGCAGTTGGTGATATTCTTACCAAGATAAGTGCCAATTGTGTGATAAATTTACATGTTGCATTATTATTTGTGTGCTCAGTTTTATGGGTTTATCCTATGCGTGGTTATAACTGTCTGTATATTTATGGGTATTTCCTGTATATGTTGCATGTATATGTTTACTATTGTTTCAGTATGAATCTGTGCATTTACAGATGTATTTGTATGTTTACGTTATATATATATATATATATATATATATATATATATATATATCCACAAGCGTTATGTGTGTATATATTTTATTTGCATGTAGTTCAAAAATTGTATGTGGCATAGCTTAGTTGGATATTGGGTATGTTACATTATGTTCTGTGGAGAGAACGAAAGTGTTCTCTGGCGTAGCGTGGCTCAGCATGGATGGTCGGGGATGTTACAAAATGGTATCAGAGCTAAGTAAAGCATCTGAGTAGTGGCAATGCTCGGCCTGTTGGCGGCTGGGGATGTTACAATATGGTATCAGGGCTTCAGTTTTCAACACTGAGACTAGATGGGCCAAGCAATTTGTGTTGAAGCGAAATTTCGCGGAGGATTTATTTTGAAGTGGCCAAATTTTGAGTTACAGAGCGTCCATGGTAAAAAGTAACAGCAATTGTGTGGAATTGGGGAAAAGCCCCAATTTATATTGTTAAATTCATGGAAACTCAAGAACTTTGGCCAAGTGGTGAGATATTATTGGTTTAATATCTGTCCTAGCAAATTCGGACCTAGAATGGGTCAAATTTGAAGTTACAGTAAAGACATGACAGATGGAGTGAATTTAGTAATTAAAATTCTCAATTTGTGACTTGATCTTGGGAAAAATATGTTCCATAAATGTCAACCTGCAACGATTTGTTGTTGCAGAGGTCAAATGGGTGTTAACGGGGTGAAATTGAGCAAATTTCATAGTTGCAGAATGTCTATGGAAGAAATGGGGGAAAAGTTAAGCAAAAGCCCCAATTTCTACAGTGGAGTTCATGAGGAAGTGACGTGCATAAAAATGAATGTGCGCAGGTGAGCACACTAAAAATGCATGTTGCACGTTAAAAGCTGGTGATATACAAAAATTGGATGCCGCGCGGAAAAATGTTGGTGTGTTGTTACGCGTGCTAAATTTGGGCACCGCGCGGAAAAATGTTGGCATGCTGGTGCGCGCAGTAAAATTTGGTACCGCATGGAAAAGTGTTGGTGTGTGGTTGTGCGCACTAAAATTTGGCACTGCGCGGAAAAGTGTTGGTGTGCGGTTGCGCGCACTAAATTTTGGCGCCGTGCGGAAAAGTGTAGTTGTGCGGTGAACATACGCATAAAACAATACATGCGGTGTGCACACACATATAATGGCACGTGTGGTGTGCGCAGTATTGGCAAAGCATAGAGGAGTTTGGTTAGTGCGCGCGCGATATGAGTATATATTGTCACACGACAACTTAGTTAATGGTGCGCGTATATTATTAGTGTGCAGTGGGGGCGTACTAAACTCTGGCATGGAGTAGCATGTAGAATGAAATGTGCACGGAATATCAGCGTGTGATACAAAAACTATGTGCAATAGGTAATAGTACAAGAACCAAAATTGCACGTGGTGTATATTGTCGCGCGACATAAAAGTAGTGCGCGCAAGTTATTAGTGCGACAGAGAAGTGATACACAGTGGTTTTAAAGTGTGTGAACCACGATTTACCTTGTGTTGTTGTTGCACATGGTAAATATGGGTGTACAGGTTGAAATGTGTGCATGCAAAGTCATTTGGAGGGTGAACAGTAGAAAACCAGCAATTTTCTGCGATGTTTTATATCATTTGAATATCATCTTTTTGCAGTGCAATTTTTAGGCCCTTAAGAGCGTTTTTAGCAACGCAAAAACCACGAGAACAAAGTGTGCCAAGGCACACTTTGTCTCTTCAGAGAGATATTTATAATGGTGTAAACCATTCGTCAAATGGAGCTTTTATGAGAAAGTTACAGCGCAAACAGTGGAGGGTAAATTTTAAGACCCATCTAACTTCAAAGATCCATAACTTTCTGCTCTGAAATCAGATTGAGGTGCAGGAGTAGTCAATGGAAATATATTGAACCATAGAAGAAATTCCCAGAGCTGAATTAAATTTGTGGGCATGTTAAAGATGTTTAATATGGAAAAGAAGGTACCTGTAGCATATTAGTTACAATATGGTATTTTGGCCTAGAACTTTAGCCGGCTATAACTAGCAGACTGGAACCCAGGAAGAGGTGAAACTTGGACAGAGTGTCCAAAATATGCATATGAATAAACCCAATGGATCTTCCACGAAAATACCAATGGATTATGTGCAAAAATGCATAATTACAGCACAAAATTGTGCCAAGTTGAAGAACGAACAGAAAAGTTAATGGGAAATTTTTAAATAGCAATAACTTTTTACTCAAGACTCGGAATTGAGCATGGGAGTAGGCATTGGAAATGTGTTGGAAAGTGGAATATAATTATCCAACCAGAAAATTGATCTGGGCATTCCATATTTCAGGAAATCAGAAGAATTATGATATGTATTATAGAACCAAAATGGTTCATTTTTTCATGAAATTGTTGAGTCAGTTAACCTTACAAAGTTTTGTTGGTTGCACATTTTTGCAGAGTTACAAACTTTTAGTTATTAACAAGTGAGAAGGTTGAAGTTCAGTTAAAATTAAGCAGAGTTACTCAGGGAAAGTGTGCTATGACAAAAATATTTAATAAGATGATCAAAATCCAAGGCCCCAAAATGTCAAGGTATGAATCTGAGTGCAGCCATAAAGTCTTGGAAAGCCACTACAGGAATTCCTCTCATGTTAGTCAAGTATTCAATGGAATTTGGCCAAAGGAATAGATTATGTAGTGAATGAATTAGTGAACACTCCCAATTAAACCAATATACAAATTAAGCAATGCATTAGAGTCTGATCTAGTATCAAAGGAATTGACTATCGAAATGATAGTAATCAGATAAAGAAAGAGGCTTAATGCATATATGGATAAGAAGTGCATCATATCCAGGGATTAGTTATGCAATTCTAGAGTAATGCTTTCCTTATGGTTATTAGAGTGCGCAGTGGAAGCATGGTATGAAGGGCATCAGTATGGCATGATAGAAGTGGAGTGTGCAAGGAAGGTTGAAATCAGATTGGTCTAGACAGGGGAAAGTAAAATCCAACAAGAAAATCCGAGTATTGATATGATCAGTTAAGGCATGGATAAATCAAGTACCTCAAGAAGGAAGTTGGTGTTAATTGTCCAAGGTTACTCAGAAAACATGGATAGAAATATAATTGGGTCATGTAGGAGTTGGATCAGAGGGATCCGAATAATAATGGAATGTTGAAAATTAATATCAGTATAATATGTAGTTGCAAGTCCATGAACATCCTAGAATAATGGAAGAAGAATTCACGGGGTAGATATCAAGCAAATGGGAATGCAAGAAAACACTCCAAGAGGGAAAGCAAGAATATTAGTATATATTATTGATGCATTCCAAAGGTATTGAAGATATTTCCACAATAGCATGGAGATGTCAAAGCCAAGAAAGACTTAAAAGTGGAATGAATCTCTTTAGAGAGTCAATAAGGAACCATGAAGAATAAAATGGTTCTATACATGGTTTTGAATGCAAAAGAGATGGTGCCTGAGAAGAATCCATCTCAAATGGAATGGAGCCATGAGTGACATTCCTAGGGGTTGGAAGTATCACTTGAAATTATGATAGTAAATTAAAAGCAATATTAAGTGCTTTTAATTAATTCTATGAAACTAGAGAAGGAGGCATATGTGCATCCCTACAGTATGATAAGAGATTGTCTATGGAAGCCAAGTTTGAGGACTAGTTGGAAAGTAGTGGAGAAGGGTGGAAGAAAACTCAAATACTAAGGTATTCAGTCCAGAAAGAGCTGAAGTATTTCAATCTGACAAATAAATGGATGTTGAAGATCCAAAGTCTATAAGCCAGCATGATGGGAATTATAATTCATCCAAGTATGAGTTGGGATATATGGATCGAGGAAGTAAATAAAAGATGAAGGATTATCAATTTAGTATTCGGATGGAAAGTAAAAAGAATCCAAGAGTGATTTGGCTAGAAAGTGCTCAGTTCAGAAATTAATCATGCACGGTGGTTACAGTGAAGAGCACTTGAAGATTCAAGAATCTGAAAGAATTGAAGATTTATGGGTTAAACAAGGAAACGTGATACGGGAAGAAAGAAGTTGTTGCAATTACTGTAGCAGCAATTATTTTATGGCTTGTTGGGACAACCATAAAGTGAGAATGATTGCATGTTTGCAAGTGTTGTTGATAATGTTGTTGCATATGGAAGGAAGCAACAGAAGGTTGGAATGTTGAATTATAAGGCTGATAAAGAGGCATGAGAACTTCTACTATCATCAACTAATCAGGCAACATTAAATTCGTTTAATGGAAGCCATGCAGGTAAGTATTCATGTTTAGAAATTATGTTGTATAATCGCTAAACGGAAATCCAAGTAAAAATTTCCCCAAATTGAATTTTATAATATGCTTTATGGTATTGTTTAAGTGCATTGACAAGATTAAGTTACCACTAGGTGTGGTAAAGGCTAGAGGCTTGTTATTTTTATCAAAGATTTTATCTTTTGAATGCACACACTGACATAGTAGCATGTCATGTTAATTTGGTTAGGAGGCAATAACCAAAAAAAATAAAAGATAAGAACTTGTTATAGGAATGATGCTAAGAAAGCTAATCATGTATGAGACCAGGACATGGTTGGATATGGCAAGGTATGGTTATAGAAAAGGTATGTGCCACACAAATACCCAATGAGATTCATACCTTTAAATAAAACTTGGACTACAACCTTTTTGCTAACACTAATAAACACTACAGAATTGTATTATTGGTGTAGTGTTCAGGTCGAAAAGGAAGGCATCCAAGTAATTGTGAAGACAATGGTAAGTGTGTGGAGATGTGTCAAGACATTGGCTAGATTTCCAATTTATGGATGGTGAGATGCATGACTTAGATAAAGCTCATTCTGAAAATCAATGCAAAGGTGCATTGAATAATAGGCATTGAAAGATGCACTCATGCCTGGTAAGTGGCAGAGTTGCACTCATACATGATGGAATTGTATACTTAAATGCATTTTGTGAGTGCATTTATATATGTTTTTGCATGGAAATAATTATACTAATGTTTGAAATGTTGCTAACTCGTGAAGTTGAGAACGTTTCAGGAACTATTGAACATTGCAACAGGAAAGTTGCAAGTGAGGTAATCACAGGAATAGTTACTACAGAAAATTTCTTGTTCAGAAAATTGAAGAAATGAACTTACTATTATTAATTATGAACATGCATATGTATGGAATGATGAATCATTATATTTGGTTAAATTGTTTGGTAATTGTGATTGAACTGCTAGGTGCAGGCAATTCTAAGATCATTGCATAAGGTGATGTACATGTTGAATTACGATGTACAGAAAATACTGACAATTTGTTGGTTGTATGCAATATATAATCATTATAGGAAAAATGGTATTTAGCATGGTGCTTACTGAAAGCCATAAGGAAAACTACATTCTATTATTCCAACAATGATGAAAAACTATGAAATAGAATTTCATATTTTGGGAAAAGTCGAATTCCTTATGAAATTAATTTGATTTCTGAAATGNGCAGTCGATGAACTATTGGACAGTGAAGGGGCATACTACCTTGGGTTGTACGGGCATGTGCGAAAGAAAGACCGTTGGTTTGAGTGTTGCTGAGGTTTGGCACCTTGGACTAGACTATGTTGATGTTGGTTCTTGGCCATGGTTATCTTGGGAATCCATTGCCCTGATGGATTCATAGCCCCTGCTCGGGGCTGGTACGTTGTTGAGAGTTTATCAGCAGTGAGATTTAAGGCTAGGTGGAACGTCATGGATCTACAACCAGTTTTTGCTTCAATGAAGTTTAATTGAAGCATGTAATAAGGAACAATGAGCTGAATTATTTCCTGAAGCATCTCTATGGAATAGAGCAATTGACTTCCAGATGTAGTATGAGTACGAGAATTAGTGCTAGAAAGTAGAGCACCAAATGGATAATAAGATTCCAATTGATAAAACTTGGATATTTTAAAGAATTCGAATGGTACATGGTGTATAATGCACTGAGGACAGTGCATAAAAAAGGGGAGGGGATTGTAATATCCCCAGGTCTAACCCCAACTGTAAATGTAATAATGTGCTTAATTTGGTGAGTTGTTTTATATCTATTTGGCATGCATCTTCCATGGTGTAGTGTGTGCATGTACTGCGCAGTAAAATGATGAAATGGGCACATTCCAGGATACCGTGCGCAGCATCTTAAGTGTGCGTGATTGTGAGGCCAGCGAGCCTTTGTGTATATGATATGTTTTATAGGCTGGTGAGCCAGTTATTATAAGCTAGGATGCTTATGTTTTGATTAGGCTGGAGAGCCTAGATGTTAAAGGCCAGTGCGCCTATTTTTGTATGTCTCATAATTAATATAAATTACATCGTTCCGTACAGACTGACCACGATAAAAGAGTATGGGGGACTAAAATCCATTAGTTAGGGAAAGGGTGGGGGCTAAAAGTTAAGGAAAAAGGGCTAAGCTAAGGAGCTTAAACCAAAAAGGAATATTATATTAATATTTCTTAAAGTATAAAGTGTGGGTAATTATTTTATCCTAAGTTCCAAAGTTGGGGACAAATGGGCCAAAGTAGATCCCAACATGAAAAGTGTCATCTTGGGGACATGCATACATATTTTTGGGACTTAGTTCATTTTCCATCATTTTGACCATCATTCCTTCCATAATTCAATCATGCATTCATCCATTCCAGGAGCATTCACTCACTCATGGATTTATCCTACGTACTTTCATATCTTTGTATCTGAACATGTATCCATAGCCATACCTATTTGTGTAGCTAGTTAGCTGGGAGATGGACTGAAGAAGCGGGTTGTCAGGCCCATGGGATAACAAAGAGGCAGGTTGTCAGACCCGTGGGATAACGAAGAGGCGGGTTGCCAGGCCAGTGAGAAATTTCTCTCTGGGTGAGACAATTGTTGGGAATTGATTTCCTGAAGGTGCCAAACTGCAGCTACAGGGCTCTGAGACATCCTATCTGGCCTGTTGTTGAAGCCCTGGAAGGGAAGTGGGGCAACCGAAGGACTGTTGAGCAGAGAAGGGGCACACTTCCTGGGGTGGGACAGGCATGTGGGGAATGAGAGACTGTAGGTTGTTATTTTGAGTAGGCACCTGTGATGGAGTCTTTCTTGTTGTCTATGAACCATTAGCCTAGTTAGGAATCCCTTTACCCTGGTGGAGTTTAGTCACAGCTTGGGGGTGACCCACTGTTGAGAGTGATGAGTAGTGCGGTCTAAGGCTAGGAGGTGCATGGAAGGTCTACACGCAGTTGGTGATATTCTTACCAAGATAAGTGTCAATTGTGTGATAAATTTACATGTTGCATTATTATTTATGTGCTCAGTTTTATGGGTTGATCCTATGTGTGGTTATAACTATCTGTATATTTATGGATATTTAATGTATATGTTTTATGTATATGTTTATTGTTGTTTCAGTATGAATCCGTGCATTTACAGATGTATTTGTATGTTTACGTTTTATATATACATATATATATAGATATATATATATATCCGCAACAGTTCTGTGTGTATATATTTTATTTGCATGCAGTTCGAAAATTGTATGTGGCATAGCTCAGTTGGATACTGGGTATGTTACATTATGTTCTGCAGAGAGAACAAAAGTGTTATCTCGTGTAGTGTGTCCCAGCATGGATGGTCGAGGATGTTACAAAATGGTATCAGAGCTAAGTAAATCATTTGAGTAGTGGCATTGCCCGGCCTACTGGTGGTTGGGGATGTTACACATTGTACTTGGTGCAGAATGGTTACGCACTCTCGGCCCTATCACCTTGGATTTCCATAAATTAACCATGCAATTCCAACAAGAGGGCCAACAACACCAGTTCCAAAGCATCACAGTCAGGTCACCATAGATCATCAATTCCCATCGAATGGAAAATCTCCTCAGAAAAGGTCATTCTAGCATTATTTCCCAACTTCATACCATTCAGGAGGTTGAGACACCATCTGTACATCCTGACCTTCAATCTATCCTCTCCCAACACCAAGTTGTGTTTCAAACCCCCCAGGGGCTTCCACCTTCTCGTGATGTCCATGATCATTCCATTCCTCTTGTTCTGAGCAGTCTTCCTCCAAATGTTCACCCTTATCGTTATCCCTTCGCCCAGAAGAATGAAATTGAGAAAATTGTTCAATAATTTCTCGAAGTCGATGTCATTCGTCCCAATACCAGTCCCTATTCTTCTCCAGTAGTCATGGTACTCAAGAAAGAAGGTACTTGGCGCATGTGTCCTGATTTTCGATCTCTCAACAAACTCACCATCAAAGAAAAATTGATCATTCATGTCATTGATGACCTTTTGGATGAATTAAGTGGTGCTCAGTATTTTACCAAAATTGATCTTCGCTCTGGATACCACCATATTCACATGAAATAAGAATACATTCCCAAGACTGCATTCAGAATTCATGAGGGTCACTATGAGTTCTTGGTTGTGCCATTCAGCCTATGTAATGCTCCCTCCACTTTTCAAAGTCTCATGAATCATGTCTTTCGTCCTTTCCTCCATTTTTTCTTGGTTCTCTTTGATGATATTCTCATCGATATCAAAACTTGGTGAGCGCATCTCGCCCATGTGGAGCAAGTCCTCCAGCTATTGTCTCAGCACAAAAAAAATTTGAACCAGTCAAAATGTGCCTTTGGAGCCTCTAAAGTTGAGTACCTGGGACATATTTTCTGTTAGGGACCTAACCTACCTAACCCCTCAAGTGGGTAGAATAATATATTTCCATGTAATAAAGGTCAATATTAATAATGCCTAGCAATAAGGAGGAATAAATCAAATGTAAGAAGACCTAATAGAATCTTTCGCTTCTAGAAGGATCTTCCTCTATATTGTTCTTTTGGATAGATAGATTTAGTATAAATAGGAATAGAGAGTATGAGAAGTTTTGTCTTGGATATTATTGTAATAGAGATCTACTCTGTTGGAGGTTTCCCCCTCGAAGAGACAAGTGAACATTTCTCTCAGTAATCAAAGTGCTCTTTCTGGTGTTATTCTGGTATAATTTTGGTATTATTGTGGTGTTGTTCTGGTTATATCATTGTTTATCTTTCATTTCCAGCTAATTATTTATGTTTTGCATACTATTTTATATCTGGAATATTACATTGTCAGCAAGGATAGTGTTTGGGTAGATCCAAAGAAAATTGAAGCTATGTAGGATTGGTTGTGCCTGAAAACTCTTAAAATTATACGTAGATTCTTGGGTTTGACGGGCTATTATCACAAGTTTGTTAGGAATTATGGAAAAATTACAGCTCCTCTCACAATGCTCCTTAAAAAGAATGCTTTCAATTGGACTCCAGTAGCCAACCATGCCTTCCAAGCTTTGAAAGCAGTTATGTGCACTACTCCAGTTCTGGCTCTCCCTGACTTCAACAAGACCTTTGTAGTGGAATGTGATGCCTTGAGGAAAGGCATTGGGATTGTTCTCATGCAAGATGGTATACCTTTGGCTTTCACCAACAAACAATTGTTTGAGCGCCATTTGGGCCAGTCCACCTATGAAAATGAAATGTTGCATATTATTCATGATGTGGATCTTTGGCGTCCTTATCTCTTGGGGCAACGCTTCCAAATCAAAATTGATCATCAAAGTCTCAAGTATTTTCTAGAACAACGAATTTCCTCCTCGAAGCAACAAAAATGGGTAACCAAGTTGTTTGGCTATGATTATGAGATCATCTACAAAAAAGGAAAATAAAATGTGGTGGTTGATGCCCTTTCCAGGAAATATGAAGAAGATGGGTCTCTTTTTTCCCTCTCATTCATTGTCACAGATTGGCTTCACGTGGTTTGTCGGGAATGGCTACAAGAACCCAAACTTTCAAGATTGATCCAAAACTGCAGTGAGATCCACAAGCTGCTCCAAGGTACTTGTGGCACCAGGACAAGCTTTGTTATAAAGGTCACATGTATTTAACCAAACAGTCGAACATTAAATCCACCGTGCTCTCTGAGATTCATTCTTCACCTACAGCTAGGCATTCTAGTTTTACCAAAACATATGAACGGGTCAAACGTTCTTTTTTCTAGGACGGTATGAAACAGGACAATTGCACCTTTGTGATTGAATGTGATACATGTCAATGAAATGAGAGACAGTCAAATCCATGGACACACTCTAACTGCTTCCGATCCCACCTACTATTTGGACAGATATTTCTATGGACTTCATTGCTGGCTTAGCTAAATTAGGCAATAAATCAGTCATCATGGTAGTAGTGGATAGTCTTTCCAAATATGCTCATTTTTGTGCTCTTCAACACATGTTCACTGCCTCCATCGTAGGTCATTTTTTTATGGATCATATCTTCAAACACCATGGCATGCCTCATTCTATTATGTATGACCATGATCCCACTTTCACCAGCACTTTCTGGCAAGAATTGTTCCGACTCTAGGGAACCCAATTACACCTCAGCACAAGATATCATCCTCAGACTAATGGCCAAACTGAAGCAGTCAACAATTGTTTGGAAACCTATTTGAGGTGCTTTGTATCTGACAGACAGAATCAGTGGGTTCTGTTAGCACTGGAAGTCACCTATGGATTGTTGTAGAGGCAAGCCCAATACCCATCAGTTTTGTATGTCACAATGAATAAATTAGGGGGGTCTAATGGATGCAGACTCAGGATTATATCGTTCTAACTCAGAAAACTGGGCAAGTGTGCACAGGTAGATGAGGTCTTGATAGAACTTCAGTCTATAAGTTGGTATAGTGCTGAGTAGGCGGAAGAACATGAGAAATATGTGAAGTTCTGCTATGGACATTCGGTCTTCCAGCACCCTATGGAGGAAAAGATTCAAATACAAGATCCTCTCGGATCTGAGAACTTCAAGAAACTGAAAAATGTTGTAACAACACTGCAATCAAACCTACATTACACCACAGTCACAACAACTCGACTAGATCATCCATGCCCAAGATTTTAGTATCAGAGGCAAAAGGAATGGGAAAGAAGGTTGATTGTTATTAAACAATAAGTCTCAAAATTCCATACATAACCAGAGAACCAGAGGCTTTACTAAAACATTACAATCGGGAGCTTAGCTCTACCATCGACACTAACAAAACATGAGAAAGACTCCTATATACTCAGAGAAAAACCACTGAAGCATGCTCGAGTCTTTGCATTGAAAGCATTATGTCTACATGCTTCCTGGCGGACTGTGCATGCAGTCTCCTGTCGGACGTGAGCTTCAGCCAGACGCAATCGAGCTTCAAAATGGACCTGCAAATGAGTCGACTAGCTGACAGTCCTTTCTCATGCTTTCTATTTATGGTGGAAACGATGTTCAACCACCACCACCTGCTTCAATAATTGCTTCATCGGGATCAGGAAGGCCCAAGTCAACTTTGCACCTGTAAGACTCGGAGGCCTCTGCATACTGCCATCTAGATCTACTTCAGAAGCTCACGATGAGGCTAGCAGGTAGACGTGGATGATAACCAGGAGAAGCTAGCGAAGTGATCGATGCAGGCTCAGCAGGCTACGGCATATGCTTGGCGACCAGGTGGAAAGCTACAATTGGCGAGGTGGCAACAGAATGTGGACGTTGAGGTGTAAAGGCACAAAGGTGAAGTGGCACGAGAAGGTGATGTGGAGGCAGAAAGGGAGATTTGGTGGCTGAACAAGGTGGGGACGAACAGTCGAGATGGAGGTGATGTGGGAAAAAGATGGCAGGAGGTGAGAGGTTGAAATGAAAAGGGGATATGACATGGAGGTGAGTGGAGGACAGGTGTGCGGTAGTGGAAGGTGGAAGGGGAGCGGGAGAAGTGATAGGCAGAGGAGAGAGACGGGGTGGGAGACAAATGTCAGCGAGAGGCAAGGGCGGTAAGCGGTGGTGGTAAGCGTTCTACTCGGAGGGGGGGGAGAGTGGTAAGCGGGAAAGGTCGGGGGGGTCCGAGTTAACGAGGAAGCGCCACAATAGTGGGGGGGGCACGCTCAAAAACCACCAACTCGGACCCCCCCATTAAAGGTAGAACATCGGGGGGGTCCGATATGGATCCTGCACCGTATATCTAAGTGTGCAGATCTCAGCCGCCCAAATCTACGCGCACCTTAGCATAATGCGCCCAGGCATAAAAACTTAGGATAAGTGGGTTTTTGGCCCATTTCTTGTCATTTTTTCGCCATGGTGTCTTTTCCTAAGGGAAAAACACCTCTTTACAATAATTTTGATAACATAGACCTCTTTACAATCATTGTGATAACATAGGCTCTATGGGGGAGGGCCTACTCTTTGTGAGATTCCAAGAACTTGCAGCTTCAGTCACCTTACTATTGGGTTGTGGATTCAGTGGGTAAAACAAAAAGAAAACGGTATTTACAATGACATGGATAAGCCATTCATGGCTTACACAAAAAAAAATTCAGGAAATGCCCATTAACAGGGCCACCAAAAACTTCCTCACCCTCCAAATTTTGTAACCTGTAAGTATTATTGGAAAATATCTCAGAAATTTTGAAGGGTCCAATCCAGAGGGCTTCAAATTTACCATTCTTTCTCTTGTCCTGTGTGGGTGCATCCCATTTGAGCACTAGGTCTCCCAGCTGGAAATCCTCTTTTCTTCTTTTCCTGTCAAAGGCTTGCTTGATCTTATGTTAATGTTCATGTGCCCTATCCATCACCTTCTCTCTAGTCTGTTGCACTTCTACCAGTTGTTGAATCCTTCTGATCATGTCATCCAGTTCACCCTGGCAGTCCTGAAAGAATTTTTCCACAGGCAGGGAAAGCTGAGAAGGGAATGTAGCTTCAATTCCATACACGAGCTGAAAAGGAGAGACACCTAGAGATCTCTTGGTTGTCATTCTATCAACCCACAGAGAAAATTTGAGCTTTGAATCCCAAGCTTTCTTGTTGTCCTCTAGAAATATTTTGATAATTTTTATAAGGCTTTTGTTAGGAGACTCTGCTAGTTCATTGCCTTGGGATAGTAGGGGGTAGAGTGGATTAATGAAATCCCAAACTGCTCACGGAATTTGATCAATAGATCAGCTTTGAAGGATGCAGCGTTATCAGTGACGATTATGTTCGAACAACCAAACCTTGCCATAATATCTTCAAGAAAACCAATTATTAATTTGTGAGAAGCACTCCTTGTGGGGATAGCTTCTATCCATTTGGTGAAGTAATTTGTTGCAGTTAAGATCCACCTGTGTTGACCGCTTGAAGCAGGATGAATTTCTCCAATAAAATCCAGGCCTCACTGCTGGAAAGGTCCTAAAGCTACCACAGGCTTCAATGGCAAAGACTTTAGTTGTTGCTTCCCAGAGAACTTATGTCATTTGATACAGGCCCTGATATTTGCATAGACATCAGTGAAGAGAGTAGGCCAGAAGTACCCAACCCTGAGGATTTTATAGGCTATGGTTCTCCAGAAGTGATGTCCCCCACATAGGCTGTCATGAAAATCAAACATAATCTTCTCGGCCTCCTGTGGGTCTAAACATCTCATAATCACTCCTAAAGGGTCTTTCCAGTACAAGACCTGGTCAATAAGGCAATATCTAATTGCTTTGATCTTTAAAGCTCTTGCCTTGCTTTTCTCCATTCCATCAAGAGGCCTTCACTCTTGCAAAAAAAATATAATGTCTTTGTACGAAGTACATTCTACAAATGATGAGTTATCCTGAGAATTTTTGTCAGACAACTCAACTTGTTGATTTTCCTAGCAAGTGTTGATGAAGTTATTCCCCAAATCTTTACAGTTAGATTCAGCCAATAGCTTGGCTAAACCTTGGCCTTTAACTCGCTTGGTAGGATTTATTTCCAGATCAAACTCAAGGATTTTGGCAATCCATTTGCTCTTTCTCCCATCTATGTCAGGCTGAATAAGAATGTCCTTCACAGAAGCTAAAGGAACATATGCAATGATTTTTTAATGTAGAACATAGACTCTGAAAGATTTGAGGGCTTTCACCAAGGCATAGGCATGTTTCTCCATGATGTCGTATTTTTCCTCAGCATCTCTCAGTGCTCTGCTGAAAAAGGAAATAGGTTGCTCTAGCCCTTCAATGTTTTTGTGCAACAAAACAGTCGCCACTGTATAAAAAGAAGCAAAGGAAAAAATCAGAAAATCCTGGGAATAATTAGGACTAATAAGCACATGTTCCTTAGTCAAATATTTATTGATTTGGTTGAAGGATTCTCTAGACTCAACAATCCACTTTACTTCATTTCCCTTCCAAAGCATGGTTGTGATATGCTTTACCACTTCAGCAAAATTTGAAACAAATCTTCTTAAAAAGTTAATTTTTCCCAGGAAGGAATGAACTTCCTTCTTGGATCTAGGAAGTGACGGGGTTTGAATAGCTTCTACCCTGCCTGGATCAATCCTGACCCCCTCAGCTAACACTATGTGTCCCAACAATTTTCCCTCTTGCATGGAAAATAAAGACTTATTGGGATTTAGGGAGAGACCAAACCTTCTACATTTCAGGAAAACGTTTCTTAGATGACAGTTGTGTTTTTTTCCATATCTGGAAAACACAGTAATGTCATCTAGATAGATGACCACAAATGTATCCCTTTCCCCAATGAAGGCTATGTTCATGGCTCGCTGAAAGGTTGCTCCTGTGTTCATCAATCCAAAGGGAATTTTGGCATACATGAATGTACCCTAAGGAGTGGTGAAGGTTGTTGTTTCTCTGTCTTCAGGCAGGACAGAGATCTGATTGTAGCCAGAAAATCCATTAATCATGGAAATCATGGATGCACCTGTTACCTTATGCAATATATGTTCCATATTTGGCAAAGGGTAATTGTCCTTTTTGGAGCTTCGGTTTAGGTTCCTGAAATTGACACACGGTCTGATTTCTCCATTCTTCTTTCTTACTGGGACCAGGTTGGCCACCCACTCAGAATATCTCAAAGAGACAATGATTTGGGCATCTAGCAGCTTATTTACCTCTCTTTCCATAATAGGCTGCAGCATAGGATTTATCTGTCTTAATTTTTGCCTAAACGGTTAGACCTCTTCTTTCAATGGAATCTTGTGCTCGATGACACTTTTGTCATGTGTTCTGAGGTCTTCATAGGTCCAGGCAAACACATCAGCAAATTCTTTTAATAACTCAGTATACTCGGCCCTTTGCTCCCTCGACAAGTTATTTGACAACTTGACAAACTTTGGATTCTCCTCTGTGTCAATATTACACTCAGCTACATCAGCATCATCGTTTGAGACTTTACCCCTTACTGCCACATCATTTCTATCAAACAGTCTTTCCAAAGGAACCAGTCCCTTTGGGATGTGATTGCTAGGCCACTGAACAATATGATGATCGGCAATTTTGTTTAGAAAAACATCAGTATGGGGATCTATTTCTGAGTTAGGATCTTGATCAATGCGTAATGTAGAAAACTCATCAACAGTTTCCAGGAATCTTTTGATTTCAATATCATCCTCAAACACTTTCCAATGCTTGACATTGTCAGGTATAGAGGGTCTATATTTTACCTCTACATCATATATGAGTTTAGGTGGTCGAAGAACTTTGAAGTTGCTTACTGAAACAACCAGAGAATCAGCCATGATGTTTTCTCCTCTTGGAATAAATGAAATGTTGAAATCTAGGAAAAAAACTGTCAATGAGGTCCCATACTTCATTTATGTAACTTCTGAGCCGAGGGTGTTTGGCCTGATAAATATTTATGATCTGCTGGACAATCAACTCAGCATCCCCAAACACTGATATCTCTTCAATCCCCATGTCTTTTGCAGCTCTCAATCCCAGAACAAGAGCTTCATATTCTGCCACATTATTGGTAGATTCAAATTCTAATTTGTATGACAGAGATATGATTTCTTGAATAGGTGAAACAAATACCACTCCTGCACCAACACCTTCTCTGGAAGAGGCTCCATCAAAAAACATTTTCCAAACATGGGTAATTGGAGGAGAATATTCACAGAGCGTAAGGGACTATTTTTTGATTTCAAGAGGGGGTTCAGGAGCATCAGTGAGTTGCAGTAAGCTAGATCCCAAATTAGTATCCAAGGCAAAAATAGGATGGTTGGTGGGGTCTGCTTCATCACTAATAATGTAGGCCAATTGAGCCTCCTTATACAGCCTTCTATGCTCCACTCCAAATATAGGAATGGTATCATATGTGAGGTTCATTTGCAAGGTTCCCTCAAGTCTTTTTATCCAAGATCTTGACAATAGCATGTCAAACTTGGGGGGAACATCAGCCACAACGATATCCATGACCACACTTTTCATGGGCAACTGAAACAAGGTCACAACCAGATCTTTGATGACCCCGAAGCACTACACTTTCCTTGAATCAAAAGAATACAAATCATGATAAGCCTTTGTGATTTCCAATCCAAGCTCTTTCATGACAATTTTGGGCATGAGATTATGAGATGCCCCAAATTCCATCAAACAATTATGCAGCACCTTGTCATGTATGTTTAGAGATGTATAGAAGGGAGGGGATGAATCATATATGTCTTCTATCATAGGGCCTAAGATGATTGTTGGCTTTTCATCCTGAAGATTTACTGAGTCTGTGGAATGAGGAGATGGCTCGGACTGCAACAGCTTAGAGAGGGATTTTTTGAAATCTGTGTGCTTGACAAGCTCTAAAAGAGGTATAGGGATCCTGATTTTTTGAATCTCATGCTCAAAGTTGAAAGAGGATGGGGGCTTCAGAATTTCTCTTACTTCTGGGACAGGATTTTTGGCTACTAGTGAGGGCATCTGCGTTTTCTTTTCCTTGCTGATGTCTATTGCATCTTTAAGAAGGATTCTCTACTCTGGAAGGTTGATCAGGGATGTCAGACGTCCCTTCTTTCTTCTTAGATCTGAGGTTGTATGTACTGGGAGTGTTATGGGTCTTCTCCCCCTTACTCAGCTCATTTATTTGATTGTCCATGAGGGACTCTTCATATGCAGATTGGGTCAAATGGGGAAATGGGGAGGTGTCACAAAGACAGTGGATTTCAGGATCAAGCTCTTGTTCCTCTCCTTCTTCATCGGCTACGAGGTTATTTTGGAGAGGGGTTTGGATTTTCTAATCATCCCTATCTCAGTTTCTGGGCTCCCTTGGGAGTATCTGAGGGGCATTATTTGTTCTTCTGAAGTTGCCTCTGTTTTCAGCATTTTGGGCAGCTTTATAACCTTGTTTCCCTTCAAACTTCATCTTTTCCATTTCTGCAGACAGCGATTTTCCCATCTTGGTCAATTTGTCTACTTGAGGGTGAGGCACAGAAGAACCGGAGGTTGAGGCTTCAGACCTCCCCCTTCCTCTATCTCTGTCAGCTTTATTCCTAAGTCTGTCAACTTCCAATAAATTGGATTCTACTTCCAGGGATGCATCTTGCATATGAGCCAAGGAAGTAGCTCTTCTTTCTCTTAACATGAGGCAGAAATCAGGGTCAAGAGCACTAGCATAGGTAATTTTGGCAGAGGCTTCTGTGGGATTTATCTCAACAGGGGTTTTATTGTACATTTTATTAAATCTTTTGGAGAAATCAGAAACAGACTCTCCCTCTTTTCTCTTTAGGGACCCAAATTCTGTGATATAATACATAAAGTCCTTTTTATCCCCCCGTTGTCTCAAGAAAACCTCATCTAGAGCCTCAATCCCAGCAATGGATCCAGGGGTCAAAGCTCTTAACCATTTCCTAACCTCACCATCAAGGCTCTGGAAAAAAACTCTCATCGATACATCCTCATTTTCAATATTTAGATTGTCTGCATAACTGTAGAAGGCAGCAAGGTGCTCTTCAGCAGTGATGTCCTCTTCTCCTGTGAATTTGGGCATATGCTTTAGGTAATCTCAAGCAGGGAGAGCGTTCATGGACTGAGGTAAGACTAGAGGGGCATATCTTGCAGCCACTATGGCATCCATTTTGTTTCTAGGGGGTTTAGCACTTGCCATAGGGATAATAGGTGGGGGAGAAACAGGAGGAGAAGGAGTTCGAACAGGGGAGACTGGAACTGATCTTCCTAGAGGAAAGGGAAACAGCAGAGGATTTGAAGGAAATGTTACAGGACTTGGGGGAACAGAGATTTCCCTCTCTGTAGAAGCAGCAACTCTAACAGGAGGAGGGGTGGTAAAGCCCGGGGTGGGAAAATCTTATGAGGTCCTGGGTCTAAACCACGGTAGAACTTCAGGGGAGAGGGGAGTGACAAGGCTTTCTCCTTCCAATCCCAGACCAGGAGGGGAAAACTCAACAGGAACACTCCCAAAATTTAAACTTCGGGAAACTCCAACAGAAGGTATAACAGTAGAATGAGATGCAGAAATGGGAGTCCCTATAGATGTGTAATGAAAAGCATCAGAAATACATGGTTCAGCAGTAGAAGTAACTTGTCGAAGGGCCTTTCCCTTTCTGATAATTTTCTCTAGGTCAGCTTCAGGAGTTGCTAAAGGCAGTTGTGGAGTAGACCTCGTGTGTCTTCCTCTGGAAGCCACAGCTGAAATAGTGGAGTCGCCTTAATGGAGTCACGAGGTGTAGGTTGCAATCTTTATGGTTCGGATGTCTTATGCACCTTCAGAATCAGAAGCTCGTTGTCATTCTATCCCACGAAAAATCTTCAATCTGTCCCCGGCAACGGCGCCAGAAATGTTAGCACTGGAAGTCACCTCTGGATTGTTGCAGAGGCAAGCCCAATACCCATCAGTTGTGTATGTCACACTGAATAAATTAGGGGGGTCTAATGGATGCAGACTCAGGATTATATCGTTCTAACTCAGAAAACTAGGCAAGTGTGCACAGGTAGATGAGGTATTGATCTAACTTCAGTCGGTAATTTGGTATAGTGGTGAGTAGGCGGAAGAACATGAGAAAGATGTGAAGGTCTGCTATGGACATCTGGTCTTCCATCAACCTATGGAGGAAAAGCTTCAGATACAAGATCCTCTCAGATCTGAGAACTTCAAGAAACTGAAAAACGATGTAACAGCACTGCAATCAAACCTACATTACACCATAGTCACAACAACTCGACTGGATCATCCATGCCCGAGCTTTCAGTATCAGAGGCAAAAGGAATGGGAAAGAAGGTTGACTGTTATTAAACAAGAAGTCTGAAAATGCCATACATAACCAGAGAACCAGAGGTTTTACTCAAACATTACAATCGAGAGCTTTGCTCTACCATCGGCACTAACAAAACATGAGAAAGACTCCTATATACTTAGAGAAAAACCACCGAAGCATGCTCAAGTCTTTGCATTGAAATCATTATGTCTGCATGCTTCCTGGCGGATTGTGCATGCAATCCCCTGTCAGACGTGAGCTTCAGTCAGACGCAATCGAGCTTCAAAATGGCCCTACAGATGAGTCGACTAGCTGACAGTCCTTTCTCAGGCTTTCTATTTATGGTGGAAACGATGTTCAACCGCCACCACTTGCTTGAATAACTGCTTCATCGGGATCAGGAAGGCCCAAGTCAAATTTGCACCTGTAAGACATGGAGGCCTCTGCATACTGCCATCTGGATCTGCTTCAAAAGCTCACGGTGAGGCTAGCAGGTAGATGTGGACGCTGACCAGGAAAAGTTGGCGAGGTGATCAGTGCAGGCTCAGCAGGCTACGGCATATGCTCAGCAACCAGGTGGAAAGCTACAATTGGCGAGGCGGCGACCGGGAAAGTGCAGGCGATAGAACGTCCAAGAAGCATTCTCTCTTTACAATCACACCTTGTTCCTTTCAACAAATTCACGTTCAGAACGACCCTGATCTTCTTGTTGTTTCATGCGATTCTGAGCCATGAAATTTTTTTCTTTGAGAGTACGGAGGATTGTCGTGCGGAAAGAGAGAATGTTTCTTGGATGTTTGTAGGTGTAAAGTTTTCTTGCATATGATGTTCAATGAAGCATATAAAGACGTGTTTTGCTCAATTCATTCCAAATGTTCCAATAAACCACTTATAATAATTAATGGCAACAAGTAACTAATGACATTCGATATAAAGCTTGCAAACACCTATATATGCTTAGTTACATGAGTCATTCATCATCATGGCCACACATCATTATTATTACTCACAATCATCAAATGAGACTTTGTGCAAAATATAAGAAGGGATGCTCAAGTCAAATGATTACTTAAGAATTTACTCAATGAGGCAATATCCAACAACATTCAAGTATGATATCCAAAGTGCAACAAGATTATCATTTAGTTTATAAGAACATTGTGAATCAATGCTAAATGATAGGGTACGATATTCACTGACCAACAATAAATTTATCATTGAATGAAGACATTAAAACCTGAAGTGCACTTGGTATCTCAGTTAGAGCTCGGATTTGTTTAGATATGCCTTGTTGTCATCATTCTTTACAGGAAAAGAACACTCGGCAATAGCACCAATATTTGAATGTATTGATAGAAACCCTAGGATAACTGATTCTGCAATATGCCTATGAGATAGTAAACAATATAATAATGAAGTGTCTATCAGATAGATTGTTTTAAGAGGCTTGGAATTTATATAACTACTGGCTATCCAAACAGAGAATGAACTCTTCTCAGGTTTTGATAATGGTGACAGAGAGATGCCTGATGTAGATGAAGCAGTGATCAAAGATTTATGCCATATATCATAAGCTCATCCACTTTTTTGAGGTTATATCCAACTGAAACAAATCACTGTTAAACGCAAGATAGGACCATTAGATTTGTAGCAGCAAGGAATACATCAATCAAATTCTGTGGATATATAAGGCTTGACAGTGATGACAGTCCTCGGGTATTTGGCACAGCAAAGAAGAATCAAGATTGATAACCTTTGGGTAGTTTAAGTGGACCAATTCAGATCTGTAGCAAAATGGTAATAAAGGTAGCAAATCAGATCCAAAATAATGGAATGAAAATCTTGTTGCCAACAAACAGTCTCAATCGGTCCCCTTTACCAGCAAAGAAATGAAATGATGTGTAGATTAGATGGCCATCTGAGGTGGCTATATAGTTGGTGAATGAATGGCTATTTGAAGGAATAGTTACACCAATAAATGCTGTCTATAAAACATGCCAACAAAACCAGAATGGCTCATTATACTTTCTGCAAACCATGAAAGTTAGGACGGAGATATGTCAATGGCACTTCAGATAATATCCTGCGGAGATTGCAGGTCGTTGGGGCAGTTTTGAGATGGGTTTTTTATGCAGCCAAGTGATCATGCAAGGTTACCCTTAAATGATGCTTTGAAAGGGCAAGTTAGGAGGTCTGTTGTTCACTGGTACGTACCACGACCTGTAAGTATGAGACAGCAAAATCATAGACATGACCAGCAGAGAATAGAAACGTTTAGGCTAGAATGAGGTCACTTGGATGTGATCTGGGAAAGGCTTAGCAGATGGAACAGTTGGGATCCAAAAGACTTCCAAAAACCCTTCCAAAATAGTATTTATGCCTCAGATCGAACCCCTGAAACCTCACAGAATTGGACCAGATTGCAGATCTTTCCAAGGAATGGAGATTTGGGTTGCAAAACTAGACGATTTTTGACCTGCAAAACAAGTGAAACACCCTGGGGTTTGATTACAATGGATAGTCTATCAAGAAATTATTTCAAACCCTTGAAACTTGCTAGATTGGGGTTATTAAGTGGATTTGACCAGCGAGAGTTTAGGAAACGATTTTTCAATGAAGCTCAAAAATAAAAATGAAATTGATGGGTAATTTTATTTAATTTTTTGACTGAAAAATGGTGGAAAGAGAGCCTACCATTGGGTCACGGGGTCTCTCAGTTTAGGGCATTGTACTATTGCAAAGTGATTGGTCGTAGAAAAAGTTTTGGTTTTTTTTAAGCTTGTTCGAATATTGTTGGCAACTGATACCAAACACTTAGCCAACACAAGATTTCAACCTCCTATAGTTATTCACCAATGAAGCAATGGAAACACATGCATTTACTATAACTATGAACAGAAATACAAAAGACTAAGCAATCTGAAAATATAGCAGTGGAAATATAAATGAACAGTAGACAAAATCACCACATTTGACACAATGAATTTTTGGGCAATCCCCTTGGAAAAACCCAACATGGGAAAATCAGTCCAAGAGAATCTTCTTTATTGAGCTTCACAGGAGAAATTCTAAGTTTACAACATCAGTCTTCTACAACATTAATTACAGTGCTGAACTTACAAACTGTGCCCACAAACACATATATTTTTGTTCTAAAAACCCACATTATCAGCAGCAACAGAAATATACCTCAAAAACTGTGCCAATAATCAACAGTATAGTCTCTATTGTACGGTCTTCAATATCAGCAGAAATTCTTCAGCATTCGTACACAGTAACAACACTCTTATGTACCAAAACTCAGCAATGTCAGCACCTAGAAATATGTGCCATCTGCAGCCTCTATTTATGTGCATTCATAGATGTACGGCCCTCTTCAGATCTGTATTGCACTACTCCTTTCTCAGTTGTACGGACCAGCATTCAATGTTGTACTTGCCTTGGGTTGTGTGCCCTCTCTCCCTCTTGGAAAGTGCACCCCTTCTCTTGTTGAGCTTCTCCTTTCTCCTTCAGCTCAACACTCTCTTGGAATTCTCTTGGAATGTGAGTGACTCTTTACATTCCTCTCAACCTCTCCTCCCAAAAGGTGTGCCCCATCTCTCATTTAGTGATCCTTTTGTTACTCATTAATGAGTAACTCCTCTAACCCTTGGTCTCCCTTGAGTGACTCTTCACCTTCCCTTGAGATCAACAGTCATGACTTAATCTTTAGTTGAGTTCACTTAAATCACTTAAGTGATCCACTTTTCATAAAGTCACTTTTACCCATTAAATATTAAAAGGCTCAACTTGACTTTATAAAATCACTTTATAAAGTCACTTTATGAAAACACTTCATAAAGTCACTAGAGAGAAATATGCTCGGTCACTTCTACATGTTGGGCGCCTCCAATGTAGAAATACCTCCAAGCTACCAAAATCTAACAAATATTTCCTTATGAAGGAACTACACTACAATCCTCTCTCATGGAAAATGGTGGAAACAATTTCAGGTTGACTTTCCTTTTGTTTCCAAGAATTATGAAGGATATTTCAGTTATTCTCATCTCAAATAACTGCCAAAGAGATTTTTTTACTTTTAAATTCTTGCAAACAATTTTCTAAACGACATTATTTAAATACTAAAAGGAGTAAAAAGCACCAGATATTTTCTTTTGAAAACCATTTCTTTTGTTTCAAACTTCTGAAACAACTATTTTTTTAAGGAGATAGTGTATGATTGTCAAACACAAACTTCATTCAAGAAAAAGCTAATTTAATTTTACAAAGTTGCTATGAGAATTAGACTATCCTCGGCTATGTGTTCCAAATTTTCTAAGGTTTTCTATGTTCTAAGTTTTTATTTTTCTTTGTTTCTGGCAGTTTGCTAAGTTGTTGTCTACTTTGAAATGTCTGTTAATAGTTGGGTGAGGAGTGTAATATCCTATTTTTTACTCTTTAATTATTTGTAAATAAATACTTAAATACTTTGCATGATTACACACTAATTCCATGGGTCAAATAAACCATGGTACTGTGAATATTGCACATCTTTTTGTTTTGCAGTTAATAAAAAAAAAAACCAAGATCAATTGAGTTTGAGCGCCTATAGTGGCTATGATACCACAAGAGGGAAAAGGTAAAGGGTCTAGGGGGTGGGGGAGGTTATGCCTAAACCACCTACCTTATGTTATCTTGATTCTTGAACCCTCAACCATTTTCAAATTTGAAATTCAAAGAAAAAATGAGTTAAGAGTAATGGAGGAAACCAACTCCTCAATCTAAGCCACAACTTCTAAATCTTAGAAAATTGTCTCCCCTATATTCTGGGAACTAGGAGGATGTAATGATCCCAAGCCAAATTCTTTCTTGGAATCACTAACTACTACTAATTTATTGAGTTATTAAGTGCATACAAGATTCATCAACATATGGAGATCACAATATACTCAAGATGTAGAAGCACAAGCAAAGATCTGACCTTTTTATTATGAGCAATGTAAGATCAATACAATAGATGGTCAATCTGGCATAAACCTCAGATGGTCGTACAAGCAATAGATATGAGCTGCTACAAAATGCTCCCGACAATACAAAATAAGCCTCCAAAGGCTGGATATACAATGAAGACTAAATCAAGCAGATCTGAGCCGTACTAATGCTCAACCTCCAAGCTGGAAAGTGCCACGTCCTGCTAGA
>JASDQU010817051.1:21286-36180 GCA_032191745.1 Picea mariana | reverse complement strand
AATTAATATGATATTAATATTAAAATTTTTCACAAGAATTTATTGTTTTCATATATATTTTGAAATTACAATATTAACTTTGAAATTGTATACAAAATACAAAATTGATAATTGTTTAGGTTATTTATTACAAATATTATTAGTGATATCAACTTTGCAATCACATAAACAATCAAATCAACACTGTGAGTCTATTATTATTAAATTACAAATGTAAAATCAAATTTGAACCTGTACTTGTAGAAAATATTTGTGAAATGAAGATAGTGTAATGTAATTTTAAATAGTTCATATATATAATATATGAACTATTTAAAATTACATTACACTATCTCCAATTCAGAACAATGTAGTATGTATGATAATTATAAGTGAATACTTTATATATTAAAAATACTCTACTTATTACAAATTTTAATCATTGAATAAATTAAATGGTATAATATATGAACTATTTAAAATTACATTACACTATCTCCAATTCAGAACAATGTAGTATGTATGATAATTATAAGTGAATATTCTATATATTAAAAATACTCTACTTATTACAAATTTTAATCATTGAATGAATTAAATGGTAGATATTAAAAATTATAATTTTATTAGTGGAAAAATGACAATTATAACTATGGGAGATTATAACTATTGGAGATGAATGACTATAAAAATAAATAATGGTAATTTTTAATGTATGGTTTTATTTTGAATTTAATAAAACAAATAATTATAAATTAATGATTATAAAAATAAATAATAGTAATTTATAGTTATGGTTTTATTTTAAATTTAATAAAACAAATTTTGATTAAGATAAAAGTTAATAAAATTATATAATAAACATATATTTTTATGAGTCATAAATAAATGAAAAATTTAACTAAGTTGTGTGAGATAAACCCTTGCTATATTATCAATATTATTATTATATTATTAAATATTAATCAAATAATATATAAAATAAATAAATAAAATAAAAAATAAATAAACCTTAAAATTATGATATTTAAATATTAAACATATCAACACTATACAATTTCTACCATTATTTTTAATCATTAAAAAATATTTAATCACAAATACATCATGTGTTTCAGGTGGAACTTGTCCTTAAATTGAGTAATTTAAATTGCAAAGATATTACCCACTTAAAATATTCTTATTGCATAATGACAATATTACTAAAATATATATTGAAAACAATTTATGATGGTTATTAAAGATATGCTTTTTAGTATGGGTAAGTATTGTGACGGGATATTATTACTTTGGAGATTACTTTGATAATTAATGTTGTAATTTGAGTGTCACGCTATTTATAATGCATTATTTCATGTGTAAGTTATAATTTGCAAATTCTAAGTTACAATAGTTTTATAACTAGAAAACATTTTATGGTTGCATGGGTATATGGTCCTTCAAGTTTAGAATGTTTTTTTTATCATTTTTTCAAATATGAATTTTGTTTTATGTCGATTAATCTATTGTATTTTTTCATTATTATTCTCTTGCTATATATGTATAAGTTATAATTTGCAAATTTTATGTTACAAGAGTTTTATAACTCGAAAACATTTGATGGTTACATGGGTATATGGTCCTTCAATCTTAGAATGTCCTTCCTACCATTTTCCCAAATACCAACTTTGTTTTATGTCGATTAACCTATTGTTTTTTCCCTTTATTATTCTCTTGCTACATATGTGTAAGCCATAATTTGCAAATTCTATGTTGCAAGAGTTTTATAACTCGAAAACATTTTATGGTTGCATGGGTATATGGTCCTTCAAGATTAAAATGTCCTTCCTACCATTTTTCCAAAAACCAACTTTGTTTTATGTCGATTAAGCTATTGTGTTTTCCCCTTCTTATTATCTTGCTACATATGTGTAAGCTATAATTTGCAAATTCTATGTTACAAGAGTTTTATAATTGGAAAACATTTTATGGTTGCATGGGTATATGGCCCTTCAATTTTAGAATGCCCTTCTTACCATTTTCCCAAATACCAACTTTGTTTTATGCCGATTAACCTATTGTGTTTTCCCCTTATTGTTCTCTTGCTACATATATTTTAAGGGAGACACCTTACTACATATCCAATATATTTTAAGAGAGACACCCTTGATCTAACAAGAAGTCTAGGTCATCACACTTACAACGCAAATGAGTGAGCTTCACAACCATTGTGTGGGAATATAGTGATTTTAACAAATTCTAATACACATAATAAGAATACCCTACCTCTACTAAGTACCATAACAATGAATACCCTATCTATATTAAGTACCATAGGATGACACAATAAATTAATTATCCATGATAGTTCCTTATATATAGTTTCATTCCCATTGGAGAATAATGGCTAAATGCCATGATTAGTATTTGGTTTGAGTTTGCTAAGGAGAGTTGAGATATTATCTCAACTATCTATATTGTGTACTTCAGATAGCTATCTATCTTAAGCTAATTGTAGGTATATTTATATTATGATTATACATAATGAAATATAATTTTGATGTGCATCTTATTTGCAACTTTTTCATTATGGAATTCTTTAATTAACTATTGGTAAGGGGTAATTATTAATTTTTTTTCATACTTTTTAAATTTTTAAAAAGCATTTAAAAATATTTTAATTATTAATTTAGTAGGTATTTTACAATTGTTTTTTTTTTGTGACTGGTGGACAGGTAAATTGGGGTGAGAATCTAACTTGAGACCTCATTTTTATATTTCCTTCCATTTACATGACACTTGTCAATCAGTCTACACCCCTACTCGCATTTTACAATTGATTTTATATTCAAGACTATTTTGTAATAATTTTCTTTTAGAATATATGAATAAAATTGGAGTTAAAATAATTTTCTTTTAAAATATATGTCTTAATTAAATGAATTTACATAAATCGAAAATTTATTTTCATTTATTTATTTCAATAATATTTTAGGATGATTCTCATATTCTTAAGTTCTATTTATAATTCTCTTCAAAATGAAAAGGAAAATTTGCTGTATCTTAGTTAAAAAATAATTTGAGGTTATTGTGCCTAGAGTCCCTCTTGGAAACTATAATAACTAAATATAAAAATACTTAAAATAAATTATTTTTTATATAAAAGTAATATATACAAATTTTCAATAATCATCAATATAATACATACCATAATTATTTTCCTTATAAAATCATAAGCTATAAAATACAATTAAATATTATTTTTAAAAATTGCATCTCAAATTATAATCATTATTAAAGTGTATTACTTATTGGAGGGTTTAAAAATATTATAAATATACAATTTCATAAAGAATTTTGTATCTTAATGATCAGGATTATGTTGAGAATGAAATGAAGGAAGAGATATAACAAAGAAACACACATAGATATTGTAAGAAACACAGTGACACACTTGAACTCAGATTCTATTAATGAATGAAATACAAAATATTTTAAAATGCAAAGCTCACAAACTAGCTAGAGTGGTGGTAGCTTATCCCTGAAGAGAGAGATGTGTCAGCTATGCTCATTCACAAGAAGTTAATTAGAAAGAGGATGAAAAGGAATTTTAACATAAAGAATCAATGAGAAAACCCTAACCCCGAAAGATGAAATGGAAAAAGGTTTGTGGGCCCCGATGTGGTTAGTTAATATGTCAACTTCCCAAGGGCATAACTTTTGTCAATAATCCGTCGAAAAGGTGTAGCTGAGGAGTACACATTCCAAACGGCCCAATACCTACATTTCACTACATACTTGGCATTGTCGTGCCAAAAAAATGTCATTTAGGACCTAAAAAAAACCCGAAAGTTTGGAACCGAAAAAAATGTAATAAAACTATCAAGATCTGGAACCATTCTGAATTAGTGGAAAGGTGGGTGGCCACTAGTATCCACCTAAACTACTTAAATATGTAATGATTGAGTAATCAAATACGTATATTACACTACCATAGAGGTGGAAAAGTTTCCAATTTCATTATAACTCTTCTTAGGTTTAGAAACAACCCTCAAAGATAATTCTACATTTGAATTCCTTTCAACTTATTGCCCCATGGTCTTTGTATCTAAAATAAGTTTCTTGGAATGATACTATATGCCAAATATGTATTCAAAATTCTGCTCCTAGTTTTCTATTTCTTTTCACAAGGAAAAGTTCATGTAACACAAGATAAAATACAAATATTTACAATATTGGAAGGAGCATGCAAGTAAAAATAAGACAACTTGTAAAATAAAGTACAATTTCTAATCTTAAAATGATTTCCTATTATTTTTCATCACATTAATTATAAGTTTAAGTTCACTATGGTAAATCTTGGAAAGAGCATGCAAGTGAAAATAAGATAACGTAGGAAATAAAGTACAATTTCTAATCTTAAGATGATTTCCTATTATTTTTCTTCACATTAACTATAAGTTCACTATGGTAGATCTGTTACTATTATTGTACTTTTAAACTTAATCTACCTCTTTTAAACTTAATCTACCTTCCACACATTAACATGCAAACTACATAATCAAATACATACCTATTTTAATGATTCCACTATGTGCGTATAGCTAATATTTACACTTTCTTATTACTATAATAATCAAATGTATCCTTTAACCAAGAAGGTGTAAAAGTACAATGATAAATTTATATCCTAAGCAACAAGGTTAAGTGTGTTGAAAGCACAAATGTAAGGATGCAAATCCTTGTAAAAGAGATCAATAAGGTATCCTATAATAAGGCCATAGCATGTTTAGACTGGACCTACCCATGTAATTCCCTTGTAGAAAAAAAAACCCTCTCCTCCCAAATTTACAAACTTTTGCATAAATTTAAAGCCATAGGCCATTATAGGATGTTCTCATAGGATTCCTTCAAGAAAAAGGTGAAAATATAATTTCATTATAGGATGTTCTCTTCAAGAAAAAGGTGAAAATATAATTCATTATAGAATGTTTTCATAGGATTCCTTCAAGAAAAAGGTGAAAATATAATTTTTTAAGGGCACGAGGAACTATGTAACCCATGAAAAAATTTAAAAAACTTTTTACACAGTTTTGCATGCACTTATAAGGATAAGGTTTTCTACAACAAATTTGATCAATTTTATAGGTTTGATTAAAAATTTACAAACTTTTGCATAAATTTAAAGCCATAGGTCACTATAGGATGTTCTCATAGGATTCCTTAAGGAAAGAAATTGAAAATCTCATTCCTTAAGGGAATGCGGAACTATGTAACCCATGAAAAAATTTACAAAAACTTTTCACACAGTTTTGCATGCACTTATAAAGCTAAGGTTTTCTACAACAAATTTGATCAATTCTATAGGTTTGACTAAAGGCTTTGATGGATTCAAGCTCTCTATGAAAAAAAAAAAATCTATAATTCTAGGGATTGAAAATGCGAGCTTTTAACATGATGTGAAATGACACTTCCATGGTAAAAACAATGGTGACATAGTCAATTCATTTGTGATCATTTGAACTTTCAAAATAAATAAATTTACAAGTCTAGGAATTGAAAATGCAATTGGAGCTTTTAGCAGGATGTGAAATGACACTTCCATTTTAAAAATAATGGTGGCATAGTCCATTTATTTGTAATCACTTGAACTTTAGAAATAAAATTATATATATATTAAACTCAAATAATAGAAAGAAGAAAAAGGATTACCTTTTTGCATCTTCATGGTCAAATTTCTTGAACTTCTACAAAACCTAAATTAAAATTTATAAAGAAAATAAGAGAGAGAAAATAAAAGAATAAAAAAATTAAATTAAGATTGTAAATCCATTTATTCTCAAATTAATATTTTTTGATATAAAACAAAAATAATTTTTCTCTCAAAAATTTAGATTAATGCAGGATTTAGATTAATACAGATATCACTCATCTTTGAAATTTATATTCTTTATCCAACTAATTTAAAATATGAAAATGCTAATATCATTGAGTGAATATCTCTACTTTTTAATGGAAATTATCATGATTTTATTTGATTGCATATTTGTAATGCCCCATTTTTTACTACACTTGTTATTACTTATTTTTGAAGGGATACCATCATTGTTCTTGGTTGTTGGATATCTAAATTAAAACAGGAAGATGAGAGAAAATAAATGAATAAAAAAATGAAATGAGGAAATTAGGGTTGGAAAGCCCTTTTATTCCCAAATTAGGAATTTTTGATATAAAACAAAAATAAAATTGCTTACATGAATTTATATTAAGACACATAATTTATATTAAAACACTTGGCCCTTTTACAACCTCTAAATTGTTATCATTGTAATTTATTATTTGGAAATTCTTTTACCCCACTAATTTAGGAGTTGCAAATACTAATATCATTTAGCGAATGTTTCTACTTCTTGATTAAAATTATCATTGTGCTTGGTTAGACATGTTGTATTATAGTATATTGAACAAATTACTAAACACCATTGTTGACATCAAATAATACTTCCACTGAAAAAAAAAAAGGGGGGGTACATCTACAATACAACAAAGTCTTTCAAGTAACAAACTACCCTTAGAACAAGCACAACAGGGGTCTATAAAAGAGAAGTAAGTTTTTAGGAGGAATGGTAAAGTGTATGTTTATAAGTGTCTCCCATGATGAGCATCGCTAACATTACCACTCACATGTTACTAAGTAAAGATAGTAGAGAATTGAAAATAGATCCACCTTGCAAATGATCCATAACTAAATCTCTTCAACTTCTACAAAACCTAAATTAAAAATTATAAGGGGAAGAAGGAAGAAGAGAGAAAAGAAAAGAATAAATGAGGAAATTATAGTTGCAAAGCCCTTTTGTTTCCAAATTAGGAATTTTTGATATAAAACAAAAATAAAATTCCTCTCATGAGATTAGATTAAGACACGTGGCACTTTTACAACCTTTGAAATTTTATAATTGTAATTTTTTATTTGGAAATTACTTTACCCAACTAATTTAGGAGGTGTAAACGTTAATATCATTGAGTGAATGCCTCTACTTCTTAAATGGAAATTATCTTATTTTAGGAGATTGCATATTTCTAATTCCTTATTTTTTACTAGACCTATTATTACTTATTTTTAAGGGATAACATCATTGTCCTTGGCTAGACATGTTGTATTGTGATATATTGAACAACTTGCTTAACACCATTATTGGCATGAAATAACACTTCTAGTACATCTACAATACAACAAAGTATTTCAAGTAATATAGTACCATTGGGACAAGCAAAATGAGAGTGGCCATCATGTAGATTAGTAGAGATGTTGAAAATATAAAACCTTTAAGGGAGCCATAAAAGAGCACTAAGTGTTTAGGAGGAATGGTAAAGTGTATATTTAAGTGCTTCCCATGATGAGCATGGCCAAATTTACCACTCACATGTTTCTAAGTGAAGATAGTAGAGAATTGAAAATAGATCCAACTTGCAAATCATCCATGATTAATGTTCAGTTAGAGACAAAAAAAAATCTTGTTTACCACAATAGTTCACACAAATGACACTTCCCTAGACAAATAAATGACAACTAAAAAACATTGTGTCCTTTCAAGCAATAGTGTTTCCCCCATGATAAGTGTAATAGGGTTGCCATCAAGGAGCCAAGACATTTAAAAGGAAATCCCTCTTAGGGATCCATACAGTAGCACTAAGAATCCATGAGAAATGGAAAATGAGGTATTGTATAAGTGCCTCCTATGATGAGAGTGGCCAACATTACAGTCCCTCATGTGTTACTAAGTGGATAGGGTATATAACTAATGACCAATTCACCCTACCACTGATCGATGGCCACTGCTTATAGGAAAAATCTTGACAAAAATCTTGTTTACCACCATAGTTCACATGAATGGCACTTCCATTGGCAAAGAAATAACAGCTATAATACATTATAGCCTTTCAAAAAACATAATATCCACATGACCAACATAATAGGGTTTCCATCAAGTACCTAAGACATTGGAAAGGTAATCCCTCTTAGAAAGCCACAAACAAGCACTAAGCCTCTAGGAGGAATGGAAAATTGTATGTTTAAAAGTGTCTCCCGTGATGAGCATGGGAAACATTACCACTCGTGTTATTTCATAATGGTGAGGGTACAAAATAGAATGTCGATTGTCCTACAAATGATCCATGACCAATGTTGAGATGAACCTAATCAGTGGGTCATTTACCACTACTAATTTTTATATGGGTGTCATTTCCATTGGTAAAGAAATATAAATCACAAAGCTTTGTATCCTTTCAAGCTACACACTACCCCTGCAACAAGCATAATAAGGTTTCCATCAATTAACCAAAAAATCTAAAAGGTAAGCTCTCTTAGAGAGTCACTCAATCATAAATGTTACAATGGACATAATTGTAGAGTTTATTGTGGTCATTATAGATGTTGTCTATGTGGACATTTTGGAGGACATATCTTTTGACATTTATGATGCATTTTGTTGCTCTTATAGATTTTACATCGATCACAAATGTTGATGTTTGTATGGAGGCAAGGGAAAATTGTGGACATTTTTGTGTGAGAATATTTTAGAGGATGTTTCAATAAATAAAAGAATACCACTTTACCATCCAAATTTACACCCAAATAACAAAAAATATAAAAGAACGAGCAATTCAAATTTGGTGATAACTTGGGTGCTATCGTCTCTAAAATATTGTAGTGAATCTAATCAAAGTATTGATTAAAACAATAAGGATATATGTCAAGGTACATATGGTAATCACACAAAATTTTCTCTCATTAATATTTGTCATTTGGTTTATATTAAGGATTGATGTTGTTCAAGGCTAGATGAGTAAGTTGAGCCCTAGTGATAGGAGACTCCTCCATTGTCATTAGCCATATTTTCTCATAGTGATCTCCGAAGGATACTCCTCTAGCAAGGATCACCAACAAATCTCAAGCTCTAACTAAGTACTTTGAAACTATTACATTATTTCAAGTGTCACACAAACTCAATCATTTAGTAGACATAAAAATAAATGAAGTCGGATTAGGGGAAGGTATTTATAGAAAAAATTGGGGTAGGGGGGCAGGGCGGTACATTTCCTCTCCCCCTCCTATGACATCTATGTTGATTGAAACTTTTGACATGGCATGAATCAAATTCCCCAAGAGTCAATTGAATCATGTGGGGATAGGAATGGAGTTAATGTATTCGAGTCCTTTGGTCTCTCCTCAATCAAAATCAATTATGAAGGGGTGGTTTATAAACATATGGCATTATTGGGGAGTTGCATGTGGTATTTCCGTTATTCTTTGATATGTAGGGTGTTTAGTTATAACAATGATAGGACTTTCAACCCTCCTTCATAGTGGCCTTGATCCTTCTATTTGCCTGATATTGGGGAATTTTCCTCTGGTAGGATGAGGCTCGAATAGAAAGAGAGGAGGCAAGTCAACTCTAAGAGCCTTTTTGTGTGGAATTGGAGGAACTATAGGGATGGAAGGATGTAAATGTCGCCCTCAACAATGTTTTTGGTGTGCATGAGCAAAGACTAGAAGGAGACTTAGGAGTTTCAAGTGTCACATGATGGAAACACAAGTTAAACTTGCTCTTTCTAAAAGAAAATGGACAAGGTGGCAAGAGGAGTGAGAGTAACACATAATCTAAGGGAGCACAAGACCGAGATCATCATGAAAGAAAAATTTCTAATCAATTGCATTCAATTAGAGTCAAAGTGAAGGAATTCACACTATTTATGGAAGCCTAGAAGAAAAAATATGCTCTCGTGGAATTTAAGTTGGAATTGTTGTGCTCTTTGGTAAACGAGATTGTTGAGTTTGCTCATTTGTCCTCAAATCCTAGGACTGCCCATTTCCCAGATTTCTATGTCGGTTCTTTTCATCCCATTCTCTCAAGAATGAAAGAGGAACTATCAGTGGTTTAGTGTCCTTGTCTTCCCAGTTAAAATCTTTTTTTAAGAGTGGTGAATGCATTAGTCTTAGGTGAGATTRCACAACGATTATGGGAKTAAAATTTCAACTCAATGAAAGGGACAAGCTCCATGTGRATTTATTTTATGTAATCTTAGTAATTGATATGTTGAAGGTTCTTTTTTTCTTGATCACTATACCCAACATTATATGTGTCATGTTATTGGTAGTAGACATAAAACAAGTAGACCTCTACACTTTTTGAGTTGTCTTATGGTAAATTTTGAATTACCCATAAGTATCATGTTTTTTCTACTATATATGACTTCAATTGTACAACTAGGTCACATGCCCTCTTTTTAATACAAAGCATAAGCATTTATGTTTATGCATATACTAATGTTTTGGAAAACTATTGACAAATTCAAAATCAATACCTTCTGAAACTTATACACTATAATAATTTTATAATTAAAAATAAAATAAAAAAATTATTATTTTTAACAATTTTTTAAAATGGACATATTGAGAATTGTAAATATTCTCAAAAGATTTTACATTTATAAAAAAATTATTATTCCATAACTTAAACAGATTTTTTATATTATTTTAAAGAGTAGTCTAAACATTCTATTTTTTGGGAGTTTTTTTTAGATTTTTTTCATTTGATTTTGTCAGACATTCTGTGAGGAATGGTTAGATCTGCAGATTTGAGTGGTTAAGTTTATATAATCCAAATGCGTGGGAGGATTTTCAGCAAGCTGAATCCATTTATACATCCAAAAATACAATTTAAACAATAGAAAATAGCAATTTTGTCTAGATTTACATCGCCTAATTCCAACTAAAAAAACCTAAAGAATAGAAAGTTTAGTCAATACCTTATTTTAATATATATGAAACTTGAAGTACTTTATTTTGGCCTTATTTTGGCCAAACATGAGTCATATTCCAATGATACTGCCAGCTGCTCCAAATTTACTTGTAAGTAAAATTCGTTGGAAAGTTCATCCTCTGCAATTTAGCCACTGAATTTATTATTTTGTTGCWTTATTTTACCTACCTTGTGGCAAAGAAGTGAAACTTGAGAATGTCCTCTTCAAAAACTGTTGACTGATTCACTATTCTTAATTTTACAACCGTGCAAGGACATTTATTAGGTGTAAACTTTCAAATGATTCAWTATACCTAACTTCCTTTATATGTACGGACATTTRTTAAGCTTAAAATMTCAGAAAGTTGGGAATATAACTATTTGAATACTCATGTGGTGGTGGTTTATTTTAAACATAACCTATTCGGCTTTTAAAATTGGATTCCTGATACCTACCACCCTTCATTTTTTTTTCAAATTGTTCAACCTGGTGGTTGAAGAGGAATCCTTTTCTTTCCTGTCTTTTTTCTTATAGAAAGCTATCTAACTTACCCACCAAGTTGATTTCCTGTCAATCTATGGATGTACAAGCTGTGTATTTATGTAGAGAGCGACGAAATTAAGCAAATTGATAAAGACGCATCAAACAAATAATGCAATTTCTTCTGGTCTGATTATACATGAGTATCTTATTTATAATAATAATGACAATCTCCTGCCGTATTCAACTTAACAGGCGATCCCGTGAGGAGCTTTTAGAATGAATAATACCGCAAGCTCTCATGCTGGTTGACCAGAGCCAACCCCCCGGCTTGAAATAAATTGATGGACAATGATTACTCGATGAAGTCAAAATCCTGTTACCAGCAATATTTGTTCTTTCCAGCGGGCGATGATTGTATTATATACTATTTTAGTGAATCTTATCCTAATGACCAGCTTTTCAATAAGATATGCATAAGTTGGAGGGGGCAATGGGCATCTGCTACAATAATAACAAGTTTTTGGATCGCGTCAGAATGATGTAAGCAGCACTCAAAGGGCGGTGGATGCCATCATCATTATGCGTGACACAAAGGTGAGCTGATAGGAGAATTTTTAGAGCATGTGGTCAGTCATGTCGAAAATAATATTATCATTTCTGTCGAAAGCTGAGAAAGAAAGAATCTAACCCATGACCTGTTCGTCTGCCAAGAGCGTGTTTCAGAAACGGACCTTCTAAGTTATATACATCAAATGCTTTGTACTCTCAGTATWTTGTTTAAAGGCGTTGGCTAAACGTTTTAKTTTTTTAGTTTTTTGGYCGGAATCTGGYTATGTAAATTTGGACAAAATGGCTATTTTCTGTTGTTTAAATTGCATTTCTGAATGTATAAATGGATTCAGCGTGAYGAAAAATYCCTGGAACATTCYGATTATACAAACTTAGCCACTCRAATCTGCAGATCCAATCATTCATCAYCCRATTTCTRGCAAAATCAAACGAAAAAARTTATCGAAAAACCTCAAAAAATAGAAYGTTTAGACTATAAAAATAAAAATAAATAAATAAATGAGTATTATTCAATCCAAACCTGCAACTATTCCTCGTTAAAAGTGGAGGATTTGCAAGCTTTTAGTTCTAATTTATAGATTTTTTTTAGATTTTTTGGTTTTTTAATAAATTATGGTTTGGTTAAGCTGGTTTATAACARTATAAATTAGAATTTTCTTTTATCATAGTGGGAAAATTTATCATAACTCAACTCARTATGTCAAAGYAACAATGGGGACAGTTATTATTGGCTGCTATGGACTAATGCTAGTTGACCTCACCTTTATTCAAAATGGTTATTCAAAGAAAACCAGRCCTCTTTGTATGGGGGCTGCTATGGAYTAATACTAGCTGACCTCACCTTTATTCAAAATGGTTATTCAAAGAAAGCTAGGCCTCTTTGTAAGGGGGCAGACTTTCACTCTTGCCAAATGTTGCTGATGGTTTGTAACTGGGCATACTGTCACTCTCACTCCTGCCAAATGTGATTGATGGTTTGTAACTGGGCAGACTTTCACTCCTTGTCTTTCCTTAAGTAGTCCAAAGACTAACTTTTAGTCAATCAAAAATAGTTTTAGTTCATACTCCAAAACTAATATATTTATTTTAAAATAATATTAAAAAATATTGTTTAAAATATAAAAATGAAAATGATGTTGAATCAAATTTAAAAAAAATAAATTATTTTTAAATGTAGGAATATGCCCAAACTTCAATAAAATAAGTTTGGTAATCTATATATATTATTTAAAGAGTAATTATAAATTAACATTATTCAATCTAAACCTAGATCTATTATTAGTGAAAAGAGATAAAAAAATATGGATTTTTAAATGTGAGAGTATTCCAAACCTTTGGTAATCTCTATATAGTATTTAAAGAATAACTATAAATTAACATTATTCAATCTAAACCTAGATCTATTATTAGTGATAATAGATAATAAAAATATATGGATTTTTAAATGTGAGAGTATGCCCAAATCTCAATAAAATAAGTTTGGTAATCTCTATATATTATTTAAAGAGTAACCATAAATTAGCATTATTCAATGTAAACCTAGATCTATTATTAGTGAAAAGGAAAAAATAAATATGGAAGATTTGGAGGTTTTAGTTTAAATTTATGTATTTTTTGACTTTGTAATAAAATTGATAGTTTGGCTAAGTTGGTTTATAAGAATTTATAAATTAATATATATTTTGTGAATTGAGTTTAGTTTGGATGGTTGGAGGAATGATTGTCATTCTCTTCATCTAAACTTAATTTCCCCAAATTACATATTGAGCTTTTATCCAGTATATTATTATTGTAATAGCTTTAAACCTTGTTATTGATGAACATTGAATTCTAAGAAAAGATATTTACTATAAATGAACATTATTCAAAACTAAACTGAATTTATTATTAATGAAAAAAAAAATTAAAAATTGAACGATTTATAAGTTTTAATTTTAATTTTAATTTATGATTTTTTTTTGCTTTTTAATAAATTCATGGTTTGGTTAAACTGATTTATAATAATATAAATTACTATATATTCATTTTTAAATTAAAATTTATAAAACAAAATATTAAAACCCTAAATAAAACATTAAAATATTAAAATATTATTTCTTCGTATTTATAAAAAATATATTTTTTTTTAAATGTGAGAATATGACCAAACCTGAATGTCAAACAACAGTCAAGAGCACATCTACTTTTGTACTATGAATTAAGATAGATGCAAGACTTTTATAGTGCGGCTTTTGTGCTGTATATTTTCTCTAGCCATTCAGTATCGTTCGAGTTGTTAAAGGTATGATGATTTCAGCATTTAAATTGAATTATATCACGTTGGTGAGTGGAAGAGTTGGATGTGAGGTTTGTTCCGAGAATTTTGTGAGGAGTTCGAGAGTGTCAAAAACGAGATGTGACATTAAGCAGTGGATTGGAGGTCAAAGTGTGTAGTATTGGTTATGAGGAACGAACTTCTCATGAAGAAGAGATGTTAATGGAGGAATTGTTAGAACTCCAATTATGATATTGGGGATTGCTTTGTTTATCAGGAATGAAGCTTTGATGAAAAAGGGAAGTTGGTAGAGCAATTGTTAAATTCAAATTATGATATTGGGGATTGCTTTGTTTACCAGGAATGAAGCTTTGATGAAAAAGGGAAGTTGGTAGAGCAATTGTTAAATTCAAAGTATGACACTGTTAATCATGCTTTGGTAGATTGAGTTAATTGGCTTCAATAGATTGAGTTAATTGGCTATGATATATATACTCAAGTGTAATATTGAAAATTTTGATAATGAAAATGACTACATCATCAATCAATTTTGATAATAAAAATGACTACATCATCAAGTTCAGTGACAAGAAGATGAACTCACATGTACCAGACATTCTGGTATTTTTCCTTGTAATTGGATATATAATTAGCTATAAACCACAAAGACCTACATTTTGTGTCAAACTAAAATAGTGTCAATATATTTGTTAATTTGTTGTAAGTGGATATATAACTAAGTATAAAACCCTAGCAGCAAGGATTACCTATATTTTATGTCAAACTCCAAATAATATCATATTATCTACAGCATTCATGATATCAC
>JASDQU010817050.1:25127-35542 GCA_032191745.1 Picea mariana | reverse complement strand
ATGGCTGGGAGGTTTGTGGATGGTCTGTAAGCAGTTGGTGACAGTATTTATAAGATAATTACCAATTGTATGATATATGAATATGTTGTTTTGTTATTTACATGCCTATGTTACGACTTTATCATATATGTGACTATGATTGCTTGTGTGCTTATGGGTAATTTCCTGTAAATGACGCATATTGGTAATTACTATTATTTTAATATAAAAGTCGACCCCCTGGTTTTGAAACTCCCGGACTTGAGAAGAAAGTGTATAGGTTGAAGAAAGCATTGTAAGGCCTCAAGCAAGCACCCAGGGCTTGGTATAGCCACATTGACTCATACTTGTTGAGCAATGGTTTTAGTAAAAGAAACAATGAGCCAATACTTTACATCAAAATCAGTAATCAAGGTGAAATTCTAATTATTTGCTTATATGTAGATGATCTGATTTTTACATGAAATATCAATTTGTCCATAGAAGAATTCAGAACAACAATGAAGAAATAATTTGAAATGACATATATGGGCTTATTGAGATACTTTCTTGGTATTGAGGTTAAACAAACAAATGAAGGTATCTTCATATCTCAAACCAAGTATGCAGGGGATATCTTGAAGAGATTTAGGATGTTGAATAGCAAGCCAACACCAACACCGACAACAACATGTTTGAAGCTAAGCAAAGATGATTGCAGTAGGAATGTGGATCCAACATTTTATAAAAGTATGGTTGGAAGTCTTGTGTATCTAACAACAACAAGACCCGATATCATGTATGCAGTTAGTCTAATCTCCAAGTTTATGGAAACTCCAAAGGAAACACACTTGCAAGCAGGAAAAATAATTTTAAGGTATGTGAATGGCACCAAAAGCCATGGAATTTTATATATTGCATCAAATAACTTTCAGTTAGTTGGGTACATTGGCAGTGATTGGAGAGGAAATATAAATGATCGAAAGAGAACATCTGGATATGTGTTCCAAATTGGGTCAAGAGTTATTTCATGGGCATCAAAGAAACAACCCATTGTGTCACTTTCCACAACAGAAGCGGAGTATGTGGCAGCAAATGCAACAACTTGTCAAGCTATATGGTTAAGAAGGATACTATCAGATCTAAATCAGGAGCAACAAGAGGGAACACCAATATTTTGTGATACCCAATCCTCTATAGCTCTATCAAAGAATCTAGTGTTGTGTAGATGCAACAAACACATAGCCATAAGGTATCATTTCATAAGAGAATTGGTTGAGACTGGAGAAATAAATTTAGAATTTTGCAAGTCAAAGGAGCAACTTGCATACATATTCACAAAAACATTGCCAAAGGAGAATTTTGAGCAACTAAGAGAAGATTTGGGACTCATTGACCTCAACAAACACTTCTTTTCAGCGATCCCTCATGGGGATATTACCAGTTTAGGGAAGTCGCCTAAGGGGGAGTGTTGAAGATAAGCTTGATCTGCAATCTGAGATAAATGCCTTGCAACCTATTTTGACTTTCACCTAGGACAACTGTTGATCCTCTTAAATACATTTTAGCTAGTTACCAAAATTTTAAATGCATGTGGTTGTAGTGGGTAGGATATTTTCCAGTTCGGTCTTTTATAAGTAGTGAAGGTTTGTTCCTTTAAGATAGCAGAAGAGAGTAGAAGGTATTTTTCAATAGAGAAGGAGAAGAACTGAAGTGCAGCAACACTGGATGTAACTGACAAATGTTTTCAATATAAATTTGTTTTTTCACTGCATATATAGAAGACTTTGAATACTCTGTTTATTGCACAAACTCTGTTTTTTTTTTTCCCACAAGGATATGCAACCTTAACGTTTGCAATCTCTATATGATTAAGCTTATATGGATTTATGCTACTATTCTCCCTCAAAGCAGTAAACAGACTTCATTGATCCAACATTCTATTTAAAAAGCCAAGTTCGCAAAAGACCCTAAAAATAATCATTCTTTTGTAGAGAAGTAATAGGGCGCTATGTATAAAATTCCGTTTTGTCATGCCTTCCTCGAAATACTAGGTTTGTTCAAGGGAGTTCCGGGGTGTGACATAAACTCTACCTAAACCGCTCTTCTCTCCAGCGTTCTTAGCTCCCGTTTCCGGCTACTGTTCCCTCACGGAAATTCGAATCTGTGAATTCATCAACTATATTTTGTAATCTCTGTAATGCATGATTGTTCTGGGGTTTCAGGTATTTTGAACTGATCTACATGCTCTAACTTAGAATTTGAATAATGTATATATCTGATTTTGAAACTCGGTTGATTTAGAATAATCTTTGATGTAGAGTTTTGTTTGACTTTTTATGTGAATTTAAAATTAGATAAAATTATATTAATCCATCATTCACCACACTTGATTTGATTTGTTTGTTTGGCAGATCTACCACTGAAACTTCCACGAAATTGACATCAAATTTATAACAAAAAAATATCTGGACACCACGCAAGTCCTTTCACGGCTAGGCTAGATGTTTAATCAAACGGAGGTTTAGGGTCTGAAATCTTTACAAATTATTATCAACTTTTACGACGGCTATATTTTGTATCAAAGGGATCCCCACTGCCCAGCTTTTTTTTTTTTTCTACAAATTATAAATAGTCTTTTAGAAAATATAAATATTCTTTTGCAAAATCTTAAAATCTTACATCTGGAATAAAACTTTAAGTTCTTTTTTTACAAAACTAAATGGAAGTAAGTTCTAATCACATTACAATATACTCCAGAAAGCTTTAAACTTTTAGGTACATTTTCTGTAATATATATCTTCTGTTTTTACATATCTAGTTCAAAATACAAAAAAAACAGTTTCTTCAACCTTATAACAATGATATATTAATTAATAATTAATTTTTAGAAATTTTCTAATTATCCTTTTATATCCACTGCAAAATATATTCCATCTTTATCAAGTAACAAAACTTCTTTTGAAAACTGATCAGCGTCCTTATTATAATCTCTATATATATATATTTAGCTTTAAGTTGTTGAAAACTTTACTTACGCGTACGTGAATTATTTCGATATTTCGACGAGTACAGATCAACACACTAGCAATCATATTCGAAAGAAACTTCATTACGACAACAACGAACGGGTCAAGATGGAATATCCCGCCCTCACTGAATAATTTTGAAAGCGTATTTTGATAAAATTTCTGGTGGATCCGCTTAAATTATATATATATATATATATATATATATATATATATATATATATAATACCGTTGGAGGCGGTGATGACGAACACATTGTCCTGATGTGTTTTTTTTTCATTGCAAACACAAGGTAGCTATGGAGGTTAGTTTTGAAATTATTTTTAATAAAAATTTTAAAAGGAAAAATATCCTTTGAAGTTGACGTAAATATTATGTAAAGCATTTAATTAATATACATAGTAGATATACACTTTGCTTAATCAAAATGGTTATGAATGAAGGATAGATTTTTTTTTTTTTAATTTGTCAAGAATTATTTAAATGGATGGAATCATAAATATTGACATGGTATAATTTTGTTGTTCATGTACTATATTCAAGAGTATTTAATTTATTTTTATATTAAAAATAACAATTTTATTTATTCAAAATTACAATTTTAGTAAAAATGGCCTAATCAAATTATGGTGATATGCATGTCTTGCACATTCAACTATGTATATCTAAATGTATAAAGCAGTGGTAATTAATGTACTCCAATTTATTATCTTTTAACTTCCTAAAATTTGCTTCTATTATAAATCAATTTTTAGTTATTTAATATCTTTATGTTCAATCATAGTAAACTACCATTAATATTCCTATTCCACTGCAAGAGGTTACAAGTCATTGTAAAGATGTTTATCTTCTATTATGTAACTTTTACTTGTGATTAAAATGTGATATTATAAGCATAGCCTCCAAAACACAGAATAAATTGAATAAAAAAACAACTACAATAATAAAATGACTATGTATCCTAGGAAAACCAATATGGGAAAAACTTAGTGAGAACACACAAACATTATGCCTTGCACTTTTCTTCTCAAATATAAAATGCAAATACAGAGAAAGATTCACTCATTATGAAGTTGCAATAAACATTGTGGCCTATATTGTTGGGACAAGGTCTTCTACTTCTTATGTTCTACTCATAATATCCCACTATTTTGCTATGCTCATGAATGAAAAGGTAAATAGTAGGGAAACTAAACCTAACATGAGAGAAAAGAAAGAATTAAAACAAAAAGTAAACCATGGAAATAACATACAATACACAAAAATTTACCCCGAAAACTCTTAACCAAGAAAACCAACAATGCTTGAGCGACCCCCACTCATATGTTGTCTTATTCATTCATCGAATAAAGAGTTACATGACTAAACTTGGTCCAAGCCTAATACCAATTAATCATCATATCCCTTGCTTAATTACAAGAACAACTATATATCCATTTGGCTTCCTCTTCATGACCAACACATGACTCTTACAACTCTTATTCAAACAATATCACATAATTCCATATTTATAGGCATATTCTACATGTAAAACCCTAATTCATGGCACCCAAAATGATTACAGATCCATGAAGATGATTGGTTGTGATCATGTGATTCTCGAGATTCTGTTGTTGGTTTCGACCACCAGTTGAATACTAGTCGGCTATGAATCGACCATCCAGTTGATTACCTTTTGACCTCCAATTGGCTAACTGTCGACCACCAGTCGACTACCTTTCGACCTCCAATAAGCTAACTTGTCGACCATCAAGTCAACTACCTTTCGACCTATTATCCCCTACCCTAGGGATAACTAAGGAGATTATGTCTCGAGGCCCACATGTCCTAGAAATGGAGTGACGAGAGCCAAACAACTTAAGCTTGGCCCTGGAGAGCCCATATTTTCTTTAGTGCAGCCCATCTATCAGCAACAACAACATCTATCCCACTAGCTTGGTCCTGAAGTAGCAATGGGTCTTACTCTATGAGGTAATTAGTCTAGGTATCATGGTATGTGTCACTTTGATTTTCAAAGAATTTGAATATGTTGCACTGAACTCTCTTTTATTTCATAGCATTTTTTGGGAAATTATGCTCTTTAACTTGTTCATACTCGGGGGGGGGTGAAAAAATGCCCTAGTAAGTTGGTTCTCCTTTAGGATGAGTTTCCATTGGGTGGGTCTATGAAAGGTCATCGTCCATTCCTTCCATACTTACCACTTTTCATCATTATTCCTCTCATCTTCCCCTACCTTGGTTCGAGCATTGGGTTTGCCACACTAGGAAGGGTTGTACCTTGTCTTGTGGGAAGAAGGGGCTAAAGGCCTAGAGGGTAAAAGTAGCTAGCAAGAGTTAAAATCCAAAATAAAACCTTTGAGATGCTTTTCCCAGGGATTCCCAAGAAAGCAATAAAAGGCTTCTCAGTAAGAAAAGGGGACTTATAAGATAAAACAAAAAGGTCTAGTTGGTGGATGGGCGGTCTCATCATCAGTCGACCTATTAGCTCCATGGGCATGTAGCGATATGACACTACCATCTATCTGGTCACCAAACCAGGGTAGTGGCTCTTGGTGGCATAGCCAAGAGAAAGTGGGTCTCGTCACGAGCCAACCTTCTCATTTCCATGAGATGCTTGTGGGTAACACTGTCACCTTTGGTCACCACACCAAGATAGTGTCCCTCGGCTTTTCCCTTGAAAATAAAAAGACCAAAAGGCAATAAGACTAAGAATAAAAGGCATTCAATGGGATACGAAACAATGGCATCCATGATAAGGTGCATCTAGCCTTCTACAGAGTCACCCATGGGCAAGACCTTCATTTGCCTGTTATCACTGCACCCTCTGCCCAAACATTTCCCCTACACCATTTCACACACTTACATGACCTAGATTGGCTCTCACCTGGGAAACACCCCAAACTTGAGGAGGATTATCCCAATAGGACATCCTGAGACCCTCACCAATCCTGACTTGTTAAACTGCATAACATCTTTGAGCATTTGTCTAGGTAAAGGGAGGTTTGATGCACATGTTTGGGTAATTTGATTATTGGATGTGATTAACATTTCTATGATCCCTATGACTTATGGACCCATGGAGGGTGTACTTGTTGTTGCTACAGGACCATGCCCAGTGGACATGTGCATATGGGGGGATGATTAGCTCGGACCTCCATGGGGATAAAATCCCACAGATGGATGTTTTGACCCCAGGTAGGGGTAGAGTGATGTTAGAGACTTGCACCAGGGAGAAATAAGGACTTTTCACTGGAGACACTTTGGCTGACCTAGATTGAGGGGGATCTTTCTCTTCCACCTGGACGTTGGCCTTGGGAGGCCCATGACGTCACCTTTGTGACCCTAGATGTCACCCAACGTTAGGATTGGCATTATGGAGGCAGTTGTGTGATAATTGGCATGTGTGGCCTCATCCAGGGGCTTGGGAGGCCTAATGTTTTGCAAATGAATCCCAACGTTCCACCCAGGAGGCTCAAAGTCACTCTAGAAGGGCATGACGTCACCTCTAAAAGTGATTTTAGGGTTTAATTAATGACATTTATGTAAAAACTGGATTTTTGATGTAATTCGGCCATGTCGACCTTTTGATGACCTAATTTTGATTAAAGGTCATAATTATTGTATAAATAGAGAGATAAAACTTTCATTTTTTCATCATTGACTCATCACACAAGTGGTGGTCTGAAACTCGTCCCTCTTTAAGGGTTATTGGTTGAAATTTAGTGGTGCGCACTTCTTGGAGGACAAAATCTTGGTGTATTTTGGAAAATTTTCATGTGGAGGATCTTCAAATAGGGTTTATGCTTAATTATTCTTGATGAAGTAAGTATAAAATCTGCATTTCTTTATTGTGAATGAATGATTATGGTGAATTTACTTGTTTCATGTCAAAGATTATGAAATCGCTTGCTTGAAACCCTAGGAGAAAGACATTTGTTACTATATTTTTCTCTATAGTCTTTCACTTGCTAAAATTTCTTGAAAGGCACCTATCTAAAAGTAGATACTAGAGACCTACCATTGTAGCACTCTAGTAACCCTACCTCATTGCCTATTGCATATTTTTTCAAATTTTCTAAGGAAAAGGAGAAATCGCTAGGGCCTAATTTTTATTACTTTCTAGCAATTATCTCTAGGAGTTAGATTTTTTAGGCCTTGGGCTACCAACACCTCTCTCGTACTCTCCATTCCCTTGGACTAAACATTATCATTGTTATTTTCCTCTAAGAGTTGTTGCTGCCATCATTGACTCCATTACCCTATAAGGCACTAGTCTACCCATTACAAGTGTTGATTGATCAATCAAATTTTCATAACATCTTCTCTTGAACACCTACTAACTCCTACTAACCTTATATTAGCCTAAATAATTAACCTACTTGTTGTTGTTGCAAAAGATTGCTACAACCATCTAACAACAACAAATTAACCCTAAAAAGTGATATATTATGCTAGCTAGATGTTGCTAAAACTACTTGTGACTATTTATTATCAAATTACCTAGTTAAAGCTATTATTTTAAGTCTTTATTCAAGCATTTTAGAGCATAAATCTTGTGATTGTTACAAAATACTCATTGTTGTTATAAACTATTACATTTCTGCAACTTTACATCAACTAGTACATTTCTTAAGAGTTGATTGTCTTATGAAGCACTAATATCATTTTGGTACTTGGAAAGTGCCCATTTTTTCTTTGTTGTCTTGTTCTGGGAAGGTACACAATAATATTATTTTACTTCATCTTCAATAAGACTTAAAGAACCCTTTTAACTTAGTGACCTGTGAGAAGGGAGGGACTTTCTTCTATCATTTTCCTTAGCCTTCTCAAACCCTCAGGTCACTGGGATGTCTCCCCTGGAGTACCACAACATACTCCTAAATAGAAAGGGATTTCCTATTAAGGTGACAATGATAGGTCATTCCAAGCAACACCAATTTTGTATCCACTTGCCTTGGGCTTTGAGCAAGTAAGAATTGTGCGATAACACGACCATCGACTTGAATTAACCATTGGGTTGATCATCCTTAACTAGCTAGTCAATTGACTAAGTTTTCACTGCAAAGAATATAACATCCCAATATTCTCCCACTTGTTGTCTCCTTTCCAGAAACAAGGGAAATTGAAATTTTGTTCACTAACACAAGGCAACAATGTCCATTGCCTCTCTACACCAAGAGAACTTATCAACATTCACAGACTTGGTCAAAGAATCTACAATTTTTTTCAAAGTGTCTACCTTCTCTAGCAACACCTTCTTCTTTTCCACTTATCTCTCATGAAATGGTATTGTACATCAATATGCTTCATCATGGAATGGTAATCTTAGCTCTTTGCCAATAAAATTGCACTATCACTGTCATAATTTATCCTCGTAGTTTTTTATTCAAACCCAATCCCTAAGCACAATCTGTACAACCAAACTATTTCATTGCTTACATGGATGGATGCCATGTATTCAACTTATATTGTTGTAATGTCCCCATTTTTGGACATTATTACGTTACAAAGTGTTATGCTTACCAGAGTATCCAGATGGGAGTGACAACAAGTTTAGGATATATTGAGGGGTTTTATTGGGACCGGCTTTCATCGTTCATCATATTTCATCATCAAGATCCATTCCACATAGCTTGGTTGTGGTTCCATTGCATTCCGACGATTTTCGTAATTTTGAGTTATTATGGGTCATATTTTAATTAATTTTACTAAGAATGTCATTTTGAGCATAATACTTGGAGAAACCTCTTAGTGTAATATCTCATAGGAATAGGGAGGAAGAGCACTACAGGATTAGATGATGAGGAGTGAATTCTAGTGGCCGGAGAAGCCATAGGGACGAATAAATCACTTTTTAGAGGCAAAAAGGCCAATTAATTAATAAAGTGATTTAATTAAAGAATAATAAAAATAAAGTAAAAGTCAATTGGAGGGAAAAGGTGAACAGGGGGGATAAAAGAGAGATATGGGCCTCTATTCTCTCATTATGTTGATTATCATTTTGATGTATGGCTTCTTGCTAGAGAGCCCATGATACTTGGGGGTTTTGAGGTTTTTGATTGAACAAACCATAGAGATCAGCTCGGTGGTGAAATATCCCACCTTTCTTGATCTAATATTGGCCAAGGAGGAAAAATATTCCTCCCTCACCATTCTACATCAATTACTATTCAGTTATAGGAGCAGTGGAGGAAGTAAGGCGCAGTTTTGGAGTGTTTATGCAAAGCTAGGGTGCATTGTTCTTGAGAGAGGAGTTCATGGAGGGTTGTAGACACTGGATTTGAGAGAGATATTACTTGAGAGGTGCTAGCTATCACCATGGCACCTTTTTGCTTCAATGATTGAGTGGTTTCTTCAACCCATTCACTCTACCATTTAGGAGGACGAGTTTTCTCTTGAGGAGGGCGCATTGTCCATTGGGGATCTTGCGTTCCGGAGGGGAATACCTTTCCCAATAGCCTGGATATTTGGCATAGGGGCTTCCTAATCCCTGATATCCATTTTGGTAGTTGGTTTCAGTGGCTTAGAGGCCATATTCTTGGAGGTTGAATTATTGGCTTTCTTCAACTAGTGAGGGTGCATATGTTCTTAGAGACATTATTGTTTGGAGGTATTCCAGTTGAGATACCACTCAAAGAATACTCATATATTCTTTCCATCACCAGATATATATTCTCATAGAGTTTTACAGAGGTTTGAGGCCATTAGAGAGGAGGCCGTATTTTCCTGGGTTTATTCCAACCAGGAAGTGCGCATTGTGAGAGAGAGGGCATCACCTACAATAGAGGGTAACAATTGGACTTCAATTTTACTTGGTATTCAAATTGGAGAGGATTTTTGAAGCCTAGATATTCATATATATCTTGTATCTTGGAGGCACCATCAGCCACACACTCTATTCTATTATATGTATTCCAGATCTGATCCATTTTGTATGAGGTCAACTATTATTATAAATAAATATCAATCTGAGGTATTTGTGGCTATTTCTTGTGTTACTTGTATTGCATCTTGTTGATTATATGCCATTTATATGTCTACATCCTTTACTTGTTGCAAACACACAATCAAACCATAATATTAAACCCTAGCCCAACTTAAGAAGACAAATCTGCAAAGTGTTTGACGAAACACCACAACCAGAAAACACATAAAAGCCTCAATGTTCCAAGAAAAATTGGTTGGGAACATTACAATTTTCGACAAGGATACTATCATCTGTCTCTTACTCATCCAACTGATTTCTCCATTGAACATTATAAGAACATAGTTTTTGGTTGAACTTCTTTGATCACCATCTCCGACCTAGTTGATGTTGACAAAACCATGTACATTCACTTCCCTGTTAGTTTCAAGTTTCCCTTAGTAACATATTGCATACTCTATTGTGCCACATAAGTACATGAACACTCTCTTAACAACAGTGCA
>JASDQU010817050.1:14548-25077 GCA_032191745.1 Picea mariana | reverse complement strand
ATTATCATTTTGATGTCTGGCTTCTTGCTAGAGAGCCCATGATACTTGGGGGTTTTGAGATTTTTGACTGAACAAACCATAGAGATCAGCTCGGTGGTGAAATATCCCACCTTTCTTGATCTAATCTTGGCCAAGGAGGAAAAATATTCCTCCCTCACCATTCTACATCAATTACTATTCAGTTACAAGAGCAGTGGAGGAAGCAAGGCGCAGTTTTGGAGTGTTTATGCAAAGCTAGGGTGCACTGTTCTTGAGAGCGGAGTTCATGGAGGGTTGTAGACACTGGATTTGAGAGAGATGTTACTTCAGAGGTGCTAGCTATCACCATGGCACCTTTTTTCTTCAATGATTGAGTGGTTTCTTCAACCCATTCACTCTACCATTTAGGAGGACGAGTTTTCTCTTGAGGAGGGTGCATTGTCCATTGGGGATCTTATGTTCTGGAGGGGAATACCTTTCCCAATAGCCTGGATATTTGGCATAGGGGCTTCCTAATCCCTGATATCCATTTTGGTAGTTGGTTTCAGTGACTTAGAGGCCATATTCTTGGAGGTTGAATTATTGGCTTTCTTCAACTAGTGAGGGTGCATATGTTCTTAGAGACATTATTGTTTGGAGGTATTCCAGTTGAGATACCACTCAAAGAATACTCATATCTTCTTTCCATCACCAGATATATATTCTCATAGAGTTTTACAAAGGTTTGAGGCCATCAGAGAGGGAGGCCGTATTTTCCTGGGTTTATTCCAACTAGGAAGTGCGCATTGTGAGAGAGAGGGCATCACCTACAATAGAGGGTAACAATTGGACTTCAATTTTACTTGGTATTCAGATTGGAGAGGATTTTTGAAGCCTAGATATTCATATATATCTTGTATCTTGGAGGCATCGTCAGCCACACACTCTATTCTATTATATGTATTCCAGATCTGATCCATTTTGTATGAGGTCAACTATTATTATAAATAAATCTCAATCTGAGGTATTTGTGGCTATTTCTTGTGTTACTTGTATTGCATATTGTTGATTATATGCCATTTATATGTCTACATCCTTTACTTGTTGCAAACATACAATTAAACCATAATATTAAACCCTATCCCAACTTAAGAAGACAAATCTGCAAAGTGTTTGACAAAACACCACAACCAGAAAACACATAAAAGCCTCAATGTTCCAAGCAAAATTGGTTGGGAACATTACAATTTTTGACAAGGCTACTATCGCCTGTCTCTTACTCATCCAACTAATTTCTCCATTGAACATTATAAGAACATATTTTTTGGTTGACCTTCTTTGATCAACATCTCTGACCTAGTTGACGTTGACAAAACCATGTACATTCACTTCCCTATTAGTTTCAAGTTCCCCTTAGTAACATATTGCATACTCTATTGTGCCACATAAGTACATGAACACTCTCTTAACAACAGTGCAATGCTCTTTCCCAAGTGTCAACATGTACTTTCTCAATACTCCCACTACATGGGCAACATCTAGTCAAGTGTAGACCATTGCATACATTAGACTACCAACAACACTAGCATAGGGAATACATGCCATGTCCTCCATTTCTTCCTGTGTCTTTGGACACTAGTCAACAATTAGTCTTACTTCTACAGGAATAGGTACCTTGGCCAGTTTTTACTCCTGCATGTTGAAACATTTTAAGATTGTTCCAACGTACTTCCTCTGATTTAACCAAAGTTTTCTAACTGCCCAATCTCTCTTAATCTCCATTCCCATAATGAAGTTAGCAACAATGAGATCCTTCATGTCGAACTTGGAGGATAAATGCATCTTTCTAATTTTTAAACCTATGAAGTAAAGCAATGCATACATATTTTAAGAAAAATAGAAATTAATCAATGGCTCACAAATATAGCACACAGAGATTTACTCTAGAAACCCTTAACCGGGAGAAAATCAACCTTACTTGGTGTCACACCTCTCAACTCTTCATTCTATTAATTTCACCATTCACAATACAATTTATACACAATATTTTAGGTATTCCGCAACTATCAAAACCCTAATCCCTTAATGCGGGATTAATTTAGAAAACCGTTAAAAGTATAAAAAATGTTAAAATAGAAAAAACCACCCAAAAACAAATTTTGGGTGCTACCCCATGTAACCAACGGGGGGGGATATTTCCCCCCCTGATACCCCCCTAGAAAAGCGCTCAACACCCACACCCACAAATAGCGACAGGTGATGGGATCGTCAAACACAGTTGTCAAATCTGACGTGTCCCCACACACACATGCAAAGAATATAACACCTACCCAACATTTCTCCACGTGTTGTTTTCTTTGCATACAGGGGGTTACATGATTACATAGTCAACAATCCAAGGAAGTAATTCCCATTATTTATCTACACCATGAGAACTTCTCAAAGCTCATCGACTTTGTTAATGAATATGAAAAATTCTATAAAGTCTCAACCTTCTCCAACAACACCTTCTTGTCTCCCACCATTTCTCTCAGAAAGCGATACTGAACATCAATATGCTTTGTCTTTCAATGATAAGTTTGGTTCTTTTCCAGGAAGATTACACTCTGAATGTCACAATATAACCTTACAACTTGTTTTACCAACCCAATACCTAAACACAATATCTATAACCATAATCCTTCCTTGCACGCATGAGTGACTGCCATGTATTCAACTTATGTAGTTGAGATTATCATTACAGCCTGTCTTTTGCTCATCCAACTAATTGCTACTCCAAATAGGTTAAACACATACCCACATGTAGATCTTCTGGGATCCATATCCCCAACTCAGTCTGTATCAACAAACCCATGTATGTCCAACACTCTATTCAATCCTAGTATTCCTTGGTAGCACAATCCATATCTAGAAGTGCCACACAAATACCTAAAAACCCTCTTTACTATTGTCTAATGCTCCTTCCTTGGTTTTGACATATACCTGCTCAAAACTCCCAATACATGTGCAATGTATGGTCTATTACATACCATTTCATACATCAAACTACCAACCACACTGATATATGGAACATGGGACTTGTCCTCTTCCTCTTCCCATGTCTTGGGAAACTGATTTGCAGATAACTTTACACCTACAAAAATAGGAACCTTGACCATTTTACTTTCTTGCATATTAAACCTCTGCAATATCATCTCGACATATTTTCTCTGATTCAACCATAGTTTCATGTTTGCACGGTCTCTTTTAATCTCCATTCCCATAATGGAGTTAGCAACACCTATATACTTCATGTCAAATTTGGAGGATAATTTTGATTTCACCTCCTTGATAACATCTGTTGTCAGAAAAATCGGTAAGTGCGGACACAAACAGATCTCCCTAGTTTCACCCTGAAACTAGGAAAAAACAAGATAGAATATAAATCGTTCCCTAAGTTTTAATTATCAAGCATACTAACTAGCAAGAGATAAATGCCATAACTTTTAAATGTCGTTTGTCCTCGCTAGTGTCATCCTCGCTCCGTTCCAAGGCTTATGGGATGTTGAACCTGTAAAAATACATAATCCAACGAAGTGAAAGCAACAATGTATACTTAACAAAACCTATGTATGTGATCAAGGATTCATAGAATAAAATAAGAACAATTTTATGGGAAAGAAATATATTACTGTATTAGAAATATGAAAAGGAGAATACAACCAGATGCCTTAATGTTGTAAGGTCCCTTCCAATAGTTCCTTGCTTACCACACACTTCTTCTCCAAGAATTATGAGACTGTAGATTTGAAAGGCACTCACAATTTCAACTTGGAAAACTGAAACTCAAAGCCAACATAGGCCCAAAAACTCTAAATCCAAGCTTTCTCACGAAGCTCCAAAAACTCAAGAACTCAAGAACTCACTAACTATCTTTCCCCATGATAACTCCTTTCCTTTTATAAGATGAAAAAGATAAGGTGAGGAGGTTAGAATGATCCCACTAGAATAGGGATGTGACTCAGATCCAAACCAATCAGAGGCCACCTCACCCTCGAAGCTTCCATTCTAGAAATGTCGAGAAGATGTTATTTTTCTTCGTAAAAAAGATCGTCGCACCCTTAAAACTGAGAAAACTGTGACAACATCGTAGGCCACTGTGGTGCAACCTACGTCAATCATAAATCATCACACTCATAACATTGATCAAGGTGTGATGATCCCCTTTTTAAAGGTTTTTTCAAGGGAAAATATAATTTTCATCTTTCTGGGAAAATGTATCTTCATTTTTCTTCAGGGATTCAGGCCATTGATCCTTCTAAAGACAAAGGATAGGTGTACATCATTAATGGTCATAGGGGTGACGAAAATAATGTGTAACAACATCCATGTTATTTCCTACCAGCAACATGTCATCGACATACAACACTACACAAATCAAGTGATTACCAACCTACTTGGAATATACACAGTGATGAGCCCTGCTTCTCACAAATCCCAGTCCAAGGATGCATGTGTCAAAATTTTGGTACCAAATCCTAGGTGATCGCTTCATACCATATAGTAACTTCTTTAGCTTGTAGGCTATCTCTTTCTTTCCCTTCACTGCAAATCCTTCTAGCTTCTTCATGTAGATTTTTTTTTTCAGATCCCCATGTAGGAATATTTTCTTCACATCCATTTGTTCTATTTCAAAATCAAAAGCAACAACAATAGATAAAATAAATCTAATAGAAGTTAACTTGGAAATAGGAGAAAAAAATTCACCAAAGTCAATTCCCTCTACTTGGGAATAACCTTTTGCTACTAAATGAGCTTTGTATTTCTCCACTTTTCCTTCCACATTCAACTTCTTCTTAAACACCCACTTTATGCCAATGGCCTTTCTTCTAGTTGGAAACTCAACTAGATCCCATTCCTCATTCATATCAAAGGCATCCATCTCTTCAACCATGGCCTTCTTCTAGAGTTTACTATCCTCTGAATTCACTACTTCCCTGACAGTTTTGGGATCATCACTAATAATAGATAAAGAAAAATTAGCACGAAAATTAGGTGGAATATAACTTTATGGTTTCCTTATTTCCCTTATTGATCTCCTCAATACTAGAGTATGAGGTTCTTCTTCTTTTGATTCATCTTCTTTCGTTGGTTCAGATTTCGCATCATCCAAATCAAACTCTATTTTCTCATATTCTTCTTTCCTTGGTAGGAATTCCTATTTGGGAACATCTTTAAGCTATCTAAAAACAACATACTGACTATAAACAATATTCTTATTTTATGGGTTCCAAAGCTTATAACCTTTCATACCATATTTATAACCAATAAAGATACATTGTTCAACTTTATTATCCAACTTACTCCTATTTTCCTTTGGAACATGTACATAAGCATCACAACCATACACTTTGAGATGTTCAAGAGAGGGTTTCTTACTAGTCCATTACCTCATGGGGAATTTTTTCCACCAATGTTGACGAGGATGATTTATTACTAGGTAACATGCAATACCCATTGCCTCTACCCAAAATTTCTTTCTTAACCCGACACCATTGAGCATGCTCCTTGATTTTTCCATTAACATCCTCTTCATCCTTTTTTGCAACCCCATTATGTTGAGGTGTGTATGGAGTAGTCATCTTCCTTTCTATACCACAATTCTTACAAAACTCTTCAAATTCATTCCCACATAATTCTCCACCATTATTTGTCCTCAACACCTTTATTTTCTTCTCCGTCTGATTTTCTACCAAAGCCTTAAACTCTTTAAATTTATCAAATACCTYAGATTTATTCCTGAGAAAATAAATCTATGTGTTCCTTGAGAATCATATATGAATGAAACATAATACATAGATTTWYCTAGTGATGGAACAAACACGTGTCCATGTTGGGGTCCTATAATCATAGCAACTTGATTCTTCAACTRCTTATTTGGCRTTGCTCCCGCGATGAAGATATCTGTCTTACTGGGCTCGGTTGATTCCTTTTCCMCTCCATCCATTTCRCCTGATCCTTYATCACCCTRTTGCATCCTTCATCCACCATTGTGCCCTCACTCCCTTGTCCTTCACTTYCAMTCCCCTTCGCCATCTTCATCCCTACATTTGCAATAAATCACCTTAGGATAAAMACATTAGGTTAGTAGTTAGATTAGACTTGTTAATAATAAATCAATTATTAATTAATTAATTAATAATTARTAACTAAGTTAGTTTGGGTAAAGTTAATACTTAGGTTAGTTTATTAAGTTAAAACATTAACTAAGAAATTAAACTATTAAACATATAAATTAATAGTAACATATAAATACTAGAATGTAACTCTATACCATTAGATTATAATTCATTTCGAATCTTGAAGGAGGAAAGTGCATAAAATTTTCAAGAAAATGCAAACTGCCTACCCCTATGTTTTGCCTCACTCATGAGGAAACATTGCAAGCAGATTGTAAGCAATAAGAAAGAGGAATGTTTTGATGCATCAGTTGAGGAGAACAAGGATGATACGGAAGTTGATCCAGAGGTACAACCACTGAATCTTTCTGAAGGTCAAATATCAGATGAAATCCCGAAGCTTGAGACAGGAGATGAGTTGATTCATTTTGATTCATTGCCCTTATGCTTTAATTCATTTCATATTTTGAGAGAGAATCTTGGTCATATTTTGGTCGAACATCACAGTGTAAGCCATGAAATGCTAGCAGAACTAATTCCACAGTCATCTAAATTATTTTATGACCCTATAGCTAATATGATGGATAGATTGCATTTTCAAAGTCAGTTTTCATTTACCCCCAATGATTTAAAAAATTGTTATGATATGGATATGATCAGACAGTCAACTACAGGGGTGTGTTCAGCAGAAGTATCATTTCAGAACCCACCAGAACATTTGCAGCCATATCAAGAATTTTTTGAGGATCTAGACAGCATAAATATAGTACCAAATCATGAGGTTGAATTGGTGAATTTGAACATCAGGAGATAGGTCATGTTTATCATGATCCTGTAGTTGTCTATATGGAGGAGTTTTTCTTTTCAGAATACCCACTGATTCCCAAAGTCTCTAGAATTATCCACAGACCCAGGGATTTGTGTTGTAAAGATCAGACTGGAGATCAGTTTGTGTTGCCCGTGCAAGTTCTATTTCTGATATTGATTGAAGAAATTAAAAGAGAAGAGTTATTAGAGAAACTGTTGGACTGGCTGCATTGGCATTATTGTATCATTTAAAACAAAAAAATTATCAGCAATGTAGGGTAGGTAGTAGTTTTAAATAAGCTCAGCCATTTGAGCATCATTTTCAGCATTGTATATTTTCTAGCAGAGTTTGTAGTTGATAGTATCTAGTTCAGTTTCTAGTCAAATCTAAGCTTGTTCGAAGATTGTAGCTGTAGTGACTCCATGGCCCAATGAATAAAGCATTGGTCTGCATGTTCAAAGGTCTGATATTCTTGACACCTCCTTAGGAGATGCCATCCCCAGGTGGAGCCTATGTTAGGGTCCTATAATCACAGGAACTTGATTCTTCAGCTACTTATTTGGCGTTGCTCCCACCATGAAGACATTTATCTTATTGGGCTTGGTTGATTCCTTTTCCCCTCCATCCATTTCGTCTGACCCTTCATCACTCTGTTGCATCCTTCATCCACTGTTGCGCCCTCACTCCCTTGTCCTTCACTTCTACTCTCCTTCACCATATTCATCTCTACATTTGCAATAAACCACCTTAGGATAAAAACATTAGGTTACTAGTTAGATTAGACTTGTTAATAATAAATTAATTATTAATTAATTAATTAATAATTAATAACTAAGTTAGTTTGGGTAAAGTTAATACTTAGGTTAGTTTATTGAGTTAAAACATTAACTAAGAAATTAAACTATTGAACATATAAATTAAAAAACACAAAACATAAATATAGTAAAACAAAGAACTAAACTATATAGTTAAAACATAAATTAAAAAATAAAACATTTAACAATTCTAAAAAACCGCCCGTTTTTTGTCTGTTTGACACCTCGTATCTAGAAGCGGATTCTGGGAAAATGGAAACATATTTTCAAAAAATGAGATATTTTTTTGTTCAGAACGGGCTGACGAACAAAAACCTCTTTCATAATTTTCACAAGTGCCACCAGTTGGGATAATCGAAGCTATCTTTCAACCTCATTTTTCAGATTTTTGGTTTTTCTTGTTGCAGTCCTGATTTTGCGGGAGATGTTTCGGCGAGCTGGAGATGAAATTGGAGAAACTCAAGGAGGTTTTTATCCATCACATGCTCATCTACAATAACATCTTACATTTTTTTCACAGGTGTCACCTATTTGGATGATCTGAAAATAGAAGGCTGACTTGTTATGCTATGCAAGCACCCCTACTTCATTAAAATAAACTTTACAGGACCTTGCTTCATGTGTTAAAATATGCAATATAAACTTATGTGTTAAGTTCATACTTCTTCCTTTAAATGCTTATGTGTGAGAAAATGTTCTTTTAAATGGTTAAATGTGTTCTTTAAATGAAATCACAGCAACATAACTTACAGCAAATAAACCATCAAACAAGATGATAAAGGAGTTCACCCCCCTCCGGGCTACATCTCCTTGAGCCTCCATAATGGACTTGGATCTCTCGGATTAATTAGTCAAAAGTTATTTTACAAGATGCTGCTCAACTCCAATGGAAAAATAGACTGTACCATTGAGATCAGAATACATAAAAACCCCAAAAATGACTAATAGAACTCTGAAAACGGATCATGGCTCATCCGGGCATGACTTTTCTACATGTGGCCATAAGCTTCCCTGAGATTATCTTTGGAAAAAACACCTGTAAAAGTCCTCAACAGCCTCTGAAACCTGTCCCAATGTGTTCAAAGCATATCAATTAGCCAAAAATGATTATTCAATCACAGAAAACAAATATTGGCTCACCAAACCATGTCCTCCATCAAAGAGGGCTTCAAACTTCCCGAAGCTTGCTGAAACTTCAATGGTGAAAATCTTGCAGAAGAAGTCTTCAAATGGCTATGAAAATGGCACCAATGGATCCAGCACATCCAAAAACCCCTGGCTGGGCTTTTACGGCACCTCAAACGGCCAAACGATGAACAAGTTAGGCCTCCTCCATCTTCCTCCTTCAACTTTGCTGGAACTGGCTCTACAAAACGCACCTCTGTGTGCATGAACCCAGAACACGCTCCAAAATGCACGTTTAAACCCAGCACCGAGCGGTTTCGAATAAACGTGCAAACTGTAGGATGGTTAGGGTGCCTCCAGCCCCCAACCGCCTAGCTCTCGGGCATATGGTCCATACGACCTCGGGCTTTTGGCAAAAAGGCTAACGGTTTTAAAACCACGCCAACCGTTTGAAACCGCGCACATTATGCATACTGGTAAAACATTGGTTTAAAAACCCACACACATATATAATGGTGTAAAGCTTGGGTTATAGTTCCAAAACCCAGCTATGTATTAATCCCGTGCCACATTTAAAATGGTCATATATTAAAATAATACAACCGTGCTATATGGTTTTAAACCGCGCCATGTGAACGGAGGGCATAACCGTGGAAAAATATTTGAACATTCAAACTCCCATGCCATTTAATAGAAGGAACGGTCATATGATTATATCGCATGGAACCACGGGTCGGGGCTATGCCCCGGCCCACACCCCTTTCCGCATAACACAATACACCACATTAAATAAATGTGCGTTCACATATCAAACAAGGAACAAAACCGGCCAAGCGGTTAGCGGAGATTGGTGAAGACTTTGTATGACGGGAAAGTTTCCAGTTTGAATCCGGTCAGCTCCACAAGTTTTTGAACCAACACACAAACCAAACAACCAATAAACGAGGGACACGTGGCGCCCCTGGATTGGGCCACGTGCCCTCACACCATTCGCCACACAAATGACACGCGTCCTCTTCTCATTCGCCAGCTATCAACCAACTAGATGTTGCCACTTCATCACATGCCATACTACTGACATCATTCGACACGTAGGATGCTGACATCATCATGTGCCACGTGTCACCCTTTCAGTGGTGACACGTGTCACCTCGGAATTGGCCAAACCGTACACTGAAAAGTCCAAAATGCATGACACATGTCATGCCCTGGAGATGCCATGTGTCCTGTACGAACCTGCCATGTGTCCTTTATGGACTATACGAACCTGCCACATGTCCTGTACAGACTGTACGGATAGGTACAGTCAGCATCAAATTTTTCCCTGTTTGGCTCGACGAACAGATCGCGATATCTTCTCCATACGGACTCCGTTTGAGAAAGTAAATATACCACCGGAATCAGGAAGACGAGACGGACGCAATGGAACCATTTTCATCACATTCTGAGCACTTTGAAAATTGAGCAAAATTTAGACCCCTGGTCCAGATTTTGATCACACCTTCCCACTGAAAGGCTTTTGGACCCACAAAAGCTTATGATCATCTTTCAAGTTATATCAAAATCTTTTCGACATCACTTGAATACTTCGACATGCCGTGCAATGCAACTGGCTACGTCCTTCAACCACTGTTCTCTGCCTGCTGCTGACCCACTGCTTTCTCT
>JASDQU010817050.1:2146-14479 GCA_032191745.1 Picea mariana | reverse complement strand
TAATAATAAAGGAAGGACCTGGCAATTTCTCTGGTGGACGTAGCCCACACTGGGTGAACCACGTAAATCTGTGTCTCTCTTGTATTGTGTGTCTTCTGTGTTTTATTTATGCATTTGTTTTATTTTATTGCTCCACGGTCCTGTTTTCTAACAAATGTTATTTCATACATCTCTTTCATCAAATATTTTATAGTTACCAACTCTTTTTTAGATAATGAAAATGTATGAGAACTATCACTACTTGAAGCTTCTGCCATCTTTGCAAGATTTCAACTTCAACACAAAAACTTTGCACAAAAACCAATAGCTAAATCTTCAAGCTATCAACGGCAAACACATGAGCGAAACAAACTTATGCTCTGATACCACTTGATCTGAAAATAGAAGGCTGACTTGTTATGCTATGCAAGCACCCCTACTTCATTAAAATAAACTTTGCAGGACCTTGCTTCATGTGTTAAAATATGCAATATAAACTTATGTGTTAAGTTCATGCTTCTTCCTTTAAATGCTTATGTGTGAGCAAATGTTCTTTTAAATGGTTAAATGTGTGCTTTAAATGAAATCACAGCAACATAACTTACAGCAAATAAACCATCAAACAAGATGATAAAGGAGTTCACCCCCCTCCGGGCTACATCTCCTTGAGCCTCCATAATGGACTTGGCTCTCTGGGATTAATTAGTCAAAATTTATTTTACAAGCTGCTGCTCAACTCCAATGGAAAAATATACTGTACCATTGAGATCAGAACACATAACAACCCCAAAAATGACTAATAGAACTCTGAAAACGGATCATGGCTCATCCGGGCATGACCTCTTCTACATGTGGCCATAAGCTTCCCTGAGATTCTCTTTGGAAAAGACACCTGTAAAAGTCCTCAACAGCCTCTGAAACCTGTCCCAATGTGTTCAGAGCATATCAATTAGCCAAAAATGATTATTCAATCACATAAAACAAATATTGGCTCACCAAACCATGTCCTCCATCAAAGAGGGCTTCAAACTTCCTGAAGCTTGTTGAAACTTCAATGGTGAAAATCTTGCAGAAGAAGTCTTCAAATGGCTGTGAAAATGGCACCAATAGATCCAGCACATCTAAAAACCCCTGGCTGGGCTTTTACGACACCTCAAACGGCCAAACGATGAAAAAGTTAGGCCTCCTCCATCTTCCTCCTTCAACTTTGCTGGAACTGGCTCTACAAAACGCACCTCTGTGTGCATGAACCCAGAACACACTCCAAAATGCACGTTTAAACCCAGCACTGAGCGGTTCTGAATAACCGTGCAAACTGTAGGATGGTTAGGGTGCCTCCATCCCCCAACCGCCTAGCTCTTGGGCATATGGTCCATACGACCTCGGGCTTTTGGCAAAAAGGCTAACGGTTTTAAAACCGTGCCAACCGTTTGAAACCACGCACATTATGCATACTGGTAAAACATTGGTTTAAAAACCCGCACACATATATAATGGTGTAAATCTTGGGTTATAGTTCCAAAACCCGGCTATGTATTAATCCCGTGCCACATTTAAAATGGTCATATATTAAAACAATACAACCGTGCTATATGGTTTTAAACCGCGCCATGTGAACGGAGGGAATAACCGTGGAAAAATATTTGAACATTCAAACTCCCACGCCATTTAATAGAAGGAACGGTCATATGATTATATCGCATGGAACCATGGGTCGGGGCTATGCCCCGGCCCGCACCCCTTTCCGCATAACACAATACACCACATTAAATAAATGCGCATTCACATATCAAACAAGGAACAAAACCGGCCAAGCGGTTAGCGGAGATTGGTGAAGACTTTGTATGATGGGAAGGTCGCCGGTTCGAATCCGGTCGGCTCCACAAGTTTTTGAACCAACACACAAACCAAACAACCAATAAACGAGGGACACGTGGCGCCCCTACATTGGGCCACGTGCCCTCACACCATTCGCCACACAAATGACACGCGTCATCTTCTCATTCGCCAGCTATCAACCAACTAGATGTTGCCACATCATCACATGCCATACTGCTGACGTCATCCGACACGTAGGATGCTGACATCATCATGTGCCACGTGTCACCCTTCCAGTGGTGACACGTGTCACCTCAGGATTGGCCAAACCGTACGCTGAAAAGTCCAAAATGCATGACATGTGTCACACCCTGGAGCCACCACGTGTCCTGTACGAACTTTCCATGTGTCCTGTACAGACTGTATGGACCTACCACGTGTCCTGTACAGACTGTACGGACAGGTACAGTCAGCATCAAATTTTTCCCTGTTTGGCTCGATGAACAGATCGCGATATCTTCTCCATACAGACTCCATTTGAGAAAGTAAATATACCACCGGAATCAGGAAGACGAGACGGACACAATGGAACCATTTTCGTCGCATTCTGAGCACTTTGAAAATTGAGCAAAATTTAGACCCCTGGTCCAGATTTTGATCACACCTTCCCACTGAAAGGCTTTTGGACCCACAAAAGCTTATGATCATCTTTCAAGTTATATCAAAATATTTTCAACATCACTTGAATACTTTGACATGCCGTGCACTGCAACTGGCTACGTCCTTCAACCACTGTTCTCTGGCTGCTGCTGACCCATTGCTTTCTCTGTGCTTGGAAGAATGCCAACCTTCCCATTGAGAATCAAGTCCCTCTTTCGAACTCTTTAGCGTCAACAAAATCAGCTCTCCAATGGCTGCAAAAACCTTCCAAGCCAACTCAACGGTGACTTTCTCTGCTGAACATCGTCCTCTTGTGAATCATCCTGTCTCACATCGATGATGGAATCGCCACTTCCATTCTTTCCAAACTCTTTATCCAACTGCTTCTTGTGCTGTGGATGAGTAGTTGGATGCAACGTCCAACATTGGTCAACAAGATGACCCTGCTTCTTACAATGGGTGCAAACCTTTTGCATCCTCTTTTCACGCTGTCTTTGCTTATCAAGTTTCCTGCAATTGGCCAATCTTTTCCAACACTTGGAAACATGATGGTTATACAAACCACAATACGTACATGGATTCTTTCTTCCATTGTTACATGCAAAGTTATTATTCTTAATATAATCAAATGCAACTGAATAATAAGCGGAATTATACCTGAAGCTTTCACCTTTATCGCCTCGTTGAGGAGGTGAATCTGAAGAGTTACAGGCTCTCCTTTGAAGACCATCAATAGTGTTCTTATCCTCATCACTGTCACAACTCTCATATTTGCATTCATCTTGAACACAAGCCTTGCATGCTGAAGGGATCGAACTTTCCACAAAAGTTCTCGAACTTTCACCTTTAAATCCTTCCTGAGGAGGTGAACTTGAAACAAAGTTTATACTTGGAACTTTTTCCCTTGTCTCCTCGACTTTGGAATTTGATCCATCTTGCCGTTCATATCCAAGACCACAAAAATTGGGTCTTTCTTCAATGACAAGAGGCTCAACAATGCCTTGTGCATGCTTACCCAAACCTTTACCTTCATAGCCCGTTTTTAACAACAACTTGGACCCTATTCCCCTTGTGTGACTCTCAAAACCACCAAAACATTCATCTTTAGAGGAATTAGAAGATAAACTAACACTGCATACCTTATGTTCATGCATGTATTTGGTAAGGGTTTCTTTTGCTTCATGGAGTTGATTCTCTATCTCATGCAACCTTTGAAAAAGATGGTCTTTCTCCTGCTTCATAGCCATCAACTGCTCTTCAAAGGCAATGTTATTATCATACATCTCTTTCATCAAATCTTTTATAGTTACCAACTCTTTTTTAGATAATGAAAATGTATGAGAACTATCACTACTTCAAGATTCTGCCATCTTTGCAAGATTTCAACTTCAACACAAAAACTTTGCACAAAAACCAATAGCTAAATCTTCAAGCTATCAATGGCAAACACATGAGCGAAACAAACTTATGCTCTTATACCACTTGATCTGAAAATAGAAGGCTGACTTGTTATGCTATGCAAGCACCCCTACTTCATTAAAATAAACTTTACAGGACCTTGCTTCATGTGTTAAAATATGCAATATAAACTTATGTGTTAAGTTCATGCTTCTTCATTTAAATGCTTATGTGTGAGCAAATTTTCTTTTAAATGGTTAAATGTGTTCTTTAAATGAAATCACAGCAACATAACTTACAACAAATAAACCATCAAACAAGATGATAAAGGAGTTCACCCCCCTCCGGGCTACATCTCCTTGAGCCTCCATAATGGACTTGGCTCTCTGGGATTAATTAGTCAAAAGTTCTTTTACAAGCTGCTTCTCAACTCCAATGGAAAAACAGACTGTACCATTGAGATCAGAACACATAAAAACCCCAAAAATGACTAATAGAACTCTGAAAACGGATCATGTCTCATCCGGGCATGACCTCTTCTACATGTGGCCATAAGCTTCCCTGAGATTCTCTTTGGAAAAAACACCTGTAAAAGTCCTCAACAGCCTCTGAAACCTGTCCCAATGTGTTCAGAGCATATCAATTAGCCAAAAATGATTATTCAATCACAGAAAACAAATATTGGCTCACCAAACCATGTCCTCCATCAAAGAGGGCTTCAAACTTCCTGAAGCTTGCTGAAACTTCAATGGTGAAAATCTTGTAGAAGAAGTCTTCAAATGGCTGTGAAAATGGCACAAATGGATCCATCACGTCCAAAAACCCCCGGCTGGGCTTTTACGGCACCTCAAACGGCCAAACGATGAACAAGTTAGGCCTCCTCCATCTTCCTCCTTCAACTTTGCTGGAACTGGCTCTACAAAACGCACCGCTGTGTGCATGAACCCAGAACACGCTCCAAAATGCGCATTTAAACCCAGCACCAAGCATTTCCGAATAAACGTGCAAACTGTAGGATGGTTAGGGTGCCTCCAGCCCCCAACCGCCTAGCTCTCGGGCATATGGTCCATACGACCTCGGGCTTTTGGCAAAAAGGCTAACGGTTTTAAAACCATGCCAACCGTTTGAAACCGCGCACATTATGCATACTGGTAAAACATTGGTTTAAAAACCCGCACACATATATAATGGTGTAAATCTTGGGTTATAGTTCCAAAACCCGGCTATGTATTAATCTCGTGCCACATTTAAAATGGTCATATATTAAAACAATACAACCGTGCTATATGGTTTTAAACCGCGCCATGTGAACGGAGGGCATAACCGTGGAAAAATATTTGAACATTCAAACTCCCACGCCATTTAATAGAAGGAACGTTCATATGATTATATCGCATGGAACCACGGGTCGGGGCCATGCTCCGGCCCGCACCCCTTTCCGCATAACACAATACACCACATTAAATAAATGCGCGTTCACATATCAAACAAGGAACAAAACCGGCCAAGCGGTTAGCGGAGATTGGTGAAGACTTTGTATGATGGGAAGGTCACCGGTTCGAATCCGGTCGGCTCCATAAGTTTTTGAACCAACACACAAACCAAACAACCAATAAACGAGGGACACGTGGCGCCCCTGGATTGGGCCACGTGCCCTCACACCATTCGCCACACAAATGACACGCATCGTCTTCTCATTCGCCAGCTATCAACCAACCAGATGTTGCCATGTCATCACATGCCGTACTGCTGACGTCATCCGACACGCAGGATGATGACATCATCATGTGCCACGTGTCACCCTTCCAGTGGTGACACGTGTCACCTCAGGATTGGCCAAACCGTACGCTGAAAAGTTCAAAATGCATGACACGTGTCATGCCCTGGAGCTACCACGTGTCCTGTATAGACCTGCCACGTGTCCTGTACGGACTGTACGGACCTGCCACGTGTCCTGTATGGACTGTACGGACAGGTATAGTCAGCATCAAATTTTTCCCTGTTTGGCTCGACGAACAGATCGCGATATCTTCTCCATACAGACTCCATTTGAGAAAGTAAATATATCGCCGGAATCAGGAAGACGAGATGAACGCAATGGCACTGTTTTCGTCGCATTCTGAGCACTTTGAAAATTGAGAAAAATTTAGACCCCTGGTCCAGATTTTGATCATTGGAGAAACCAATGTTTGAGTGTACCCCTATTTTCAGCAGATTCGACAAAATTTGTAGTTCCAAATATTTGGGATTTACTTGCTATTTTCGGCCAGAAGGATCGAATTCGATCTCATGAGCCTAAGGATTGTAATTTTTATTTATATCCATGTTTTTAATAGAGTAGGGTTTGTTGAACACGACCGAAAAAGGAGCATTCATTGTTGTAATCAGCTCACAGAGCCATATTCCATAAAAACAATATTACAATTACATGATTCCTGTGTCATTATGTTGGTGAATTTTTCCTCTATGTAATTATGTTTTCCCTATTTTTCATATGTATTTATTTCTCTATTGTTTTAAAGAGAGTCAAGCTCAAGATTTGTTTAAATACACCATGTTCCCAGTTTAAAGCAATATCAATGTTTTCTGCCTGAAGGTCATTCCTAGGATTCTTAACTGGCTTGTTATGATCTGATTCCATCCCTTTTTCTTCTTGACCATTTACCAAACTTTAAAGGATACATCACAATGCCTACCTTGCCTTGTAAGCTCCCCTTTAGACCCTGCTTTGATTAGATTAAATCTCTCTGACCCCATTGCCCAATGGTATTTTTTTCCTGCTCCAACCAAACCATTTAAAAACTAAATACCAATCTATCATAGCTAGCCTAATATATATTCAAACAAATCTATATCAAACAAAGAGATCCCTCTCTGAGTCTTCGAGGGATATATCCAAGACTCGAAGTGGTTTTGATGTTGCCTCTGTGACTCCCTTCACAACCTTGGGCAAATTATAGAGTGATAACAGAATGGAAACCATAATGGGGAGCTTTCTCCAGTAGTGTACTTCAAATTACAGATATGATCACTGATGGTGGACAGTGACCAGACACAATAAGGCTGAGATCATTCATCTGGAAACTCCAATCAGCTCCAAACAGTGACAACTCAAAGACTCCACTGGAGGAAGAACCTAAAGCATGACCAAGCAGCCTAGAAAGACTAGGTACTCAAGCCCAAATTGCATTCAAGACATCTTTGTTTTTATATGTAATTATGTTCTATATTATTCTAACCCTGATCAAAAGTACATTGCTGAAGATTGCATTGACCACCTGCTAATTGATGAGCCTCAAGAGACTAAGCCCCAAATTATAGATCATGTACATACTCATACACTTACAAAAAGCCCAGCGAGACATGAGCCTCATGCTTTATCTCCTGCCATTGTTGAAATTCTAGTTAGCTACAAGCCCCTTGCTTTACCTCCTATACCTGTGACAATCCCAGATAGATACAAGTCTCTAGAATTGCCTCCTATCGTCCATGACCTCCCTGCAAATTATACCAATAATCTGCCCAAGTTTGATGGAGATAATGCTAATATCACTGCTAAAAAACACATCCAGAGGTTTGAAGATTTCCTTGACCTTTATGAGGTTGAAGATGACGATGTCTATATCAGGATGTTTTCCTTTCCTTTGCAAGGTAAAGTCAAAAATTGGTTTAAAAACCTTCCAACTGCAAGCATCAGAAATTTTCATCAGTCCATGGAAGTTTTCTTAGATAGGTGGGTGATCATGGGAAATTTTTTCCTCATCCTAGAAGAGTATGACCACTTGAAAAGAAAGTCGGGAGAGACAGTACAATAGTTCTCAACTAGGTTCAATAAGGTGTATCATTCAATACCTATGGATGCAAGGCCACCTCCTAATTTAGCTCAATTGCATTACCCAGAAGCCTTTGATCCAGAAATGACATTCCAATTAATAAAACGAAACACTGCAACCCTTGAAGAAATGTAAAACATTGCAGTTGATGTAGAAGCTAATATGCTGCATAAAAGGTCCAAGCTAAGAGTAGAGGAAAAGGCCAGAACTGAAAAGAAGCGGATGACACCTTCAGAAGTGAAGCTAGACGTCCTGGCCAACACTGTAAAAGAGATGATGCAGAAAATTAGTAGTAGAGAGGAAATTGTTGTTCAAGGACCTGATGTCCCATTAATGCCAGAAAGGGAAAAGATCAATGTCCCTAAAAACCTTGCAGCCCAGCCTCAACATTTTGATCCACCCAACGATTATTTCATGTATTCAATTCACAATACAGTTGAATATGAAGTTCAAAATCAAAAGATGGAGGAGGATTCTCCTGATATGATATGCATGTTCAATGGCATTTCATCCATGAATGATTCACCCAAGCTTTATTGGTACAATGATGATTACACCACATTGGTTTTTTCAAAGAAATCAGCCACATATGATTGGGAGGAAGAAGATAATTTGCAATCTCAGTAGGAAAATCAATCTGTACATGGAAATTATGACAACAATGAACAAAGTGCAGAAAATATTGGGGTAAGTGGATAGACTTTACCCTTATGCTTCTCTTCTTTTAAATTTTTGAAGGAAATTTCTGAACAAGTGATAAATATCAAAGAAGGTAAATCTTTTGATGAGATAGTGAAGGATGTTAGTGTTGAGAAAGAGGCTATTTCAGATCCAGGATTACAATATCCAAGTTTCTTTGATTTTCGAAGTTTAGGGGAAAATTCAGAGCCCGAAACAGAATTTGAAATACTGGAATGTAACTCTATACCATTAGATTATAATTCATTTTGAATCTTGAAGGAGGAAAGTGCAGAAAATTTTCAAGAAAATGCAAACTGCCTACCTCTATGTTTTGCCTCACTCATGAGGAAACATTGCAAGCAGATTGTAAGCAATAAGAAAGAGGAATGTTTTGATGCATCAGTTGAGGAGAAAAAGGATGATATGGAAGCTGATCCAGAGGTACAGCCACTGAATCTTTTTGAAGGTCAAATATCAAATGAAATCCCGAAGCCTGAGACAGGAGATGAGTTGATTCATTTTGATTCACTACCTTTATGCTTTAATTCATTTCAGATTTTGAGAGGGAATCTTGGTCAGATTTTGGTCAAAAGTCACAGTGTAAGCCATGAAATTCCAGCAAAACTAATTCCACAGTCATCTAAATTATTTTATGACCCTATAGCTAATACGCTGGATAGATTGCATTTTCAAAGCCAGTTTTCATTTACCCCCAATGATTTCAAAAATTGTTATGATATGGATATGATCAGACAATCAACTATAGGGTTGTGTTCAGCAGAAGTATCATTTCAGAACCCACCAGAACATTTGCAGCCATATCAGGAATTTTTTGAGGATCTAGACAACATAAATATAGTACCAAATCATGAGGTTGAATTGGTTGAATTGGTTGAATTTGAACATCAGGAGATAGGTCATGTTTTTCATGATCCTGTAGCTGTCTATATGGAGGAGTTTTTCTTTTCAGAATACCCAGTGATTCCCAAAGTCTTTGGAATTGTCCACAGACCCAGGGCTTTGTGTTGTAAATATCAGACTGGAGATCAGTTTTTGTTGCATGTGCAAGTTCTATTTCTGATATTGATTGAAGACATTAAAAGAGCAGAGTTATTAGATAAACTGTTAGAATGGTTGCACTGGCATTATTGTATCATTTAAAACAACAAAATTATCAACAGTGTAGGGTAGGTAGCAGTTTTAAATAAGCTCATCCATTTGAGCATCATTTTCAGCATTGTATATTTTCTAGCAGATTTTGCAATTGATAGTATCTAGTTCAGTGTCCAGTCAAATCTAAGCTTGTTCAAAGATTGTAGCTGCAGTGACTCTGTGGCCCAACGAATAAAGCATTGGTCTGCATGTTCAGAGGTTTGAGATTCTTGACACCTCCTCAGGAGCTGCCATCCCCAGGTGGAGCCTATGTTGGGGTCCTATAATCATAACAACTTGATTCTTCAACTTCTTATTTGGCATTTCTCCCACGATGAAGACATCTGTCTTACTGGTCTCGGTTGATTCCTTTTTCCCTCCATCCATTTCGCCTGATCCTTCATCACCCTGCTGCATCCTTCATCCACTACTACACCCTCACTCCCTTGTCCTTCAATTCTACTCCCCTTCGCCATCTTCGTCCCTACATTTGCAATAAACCACCTTAGGATAAAAACATTAGGTTAGTAGTTAGATTAGACTTGTTAATAATAATTTATTAATTAATTAATTAATAACTAAGTTAGTTTAGGTAAAGTTAATACTTAGGTTAGTTTATTAAGTTAAAACATTAACTAAGAAATTAAACTATTAAACATATAAATTAAAAAACACAAAACATAAATATAATAAAACAAAGAACTAAACTATATAGTTAAAACATAAATTAAAAAATAAAACATTTAACAATTCTAAAAAACAAAATATTAAAATAAAACCAAAAATAAAATGAGACTTAAAATCTGTTGAGTTGAATGACCAGAAAGTTGGGAGGTTTGAGAATTGACAATTGCTTTTGGGCTGGTGTTAATTTGTTGCAATTTTCGCATCTATAAACATTATCCTCATCATCCATCAGCTATAATGCAAAACAAAAAGAGAGAGCCTCTTCCAAGGACATTAAATCGTCTGTTAATTGAAGGTTGAGGTCCATAATATCTTCCTTCTTGTTCGACTCACCTCCACAGCACAATCATATGTTTTACGAAACTCTTTCTTGCAATGCAGGTCATAAACATCCTTCATTCACTCTCTCATGTTTGGTTTACATAGGTGCTTCTTGTTTGGGTTTTAAATATCAACAGGGCATTGTAGATTAATCCATATATGGACTTCCTGTAGAACACTAGATTTCAGTCCCATATTTGAGGAGTCCTTACTTGGGATCTTCTCTTCAATCCTAGATTCTATTTGAGTTTCTTTGTCCTTTTTATAGGATGATGATCTCACAATATTGTAGAAAATAGACCAGATGTCGATGGCCCCAATCGCCATAGAAAACAAAAAAATGCATAAGAAATTTCATAGTCCATACAAACACCAACATCTTTGTATCTCTCATAGGATTGGTGTGGGTAGTCATATCGATATTTCTGTATGTGCATATTGTATATAGTTGTATAAATCAATGCATATTACCAAAAATGCTTTCTATAAATCCTTTATAAATACATTGATCATTTTGAAATGCATGCTTTACACAATCCATATACTTGTCATATATTGGAGAGACTAACTTATTCTCTGTTGTGACCTTGTCATTGGTAAGTGACAAATGGAGTAACATCCAGAAGAAAAAGGTACTACACCTTCTCATTACCTTCTCCACTAGGAATTGTAGCCTGGACCGCAACACCATAAGAAAAAGCTTCATTAGGGTTGATACTCTTACTGAGCTCCTTCCCATTAAAGAAATATTGCAACAATTGATGCACTTTTGGGGATACGAGTAGATCCTCCCACACGGAAAACATCATGGAAAATGCTCTAATTCATCATTTTGGCATCTCTCAAACACTTCTCAACATGCTCCATGCATTTCTTAAATAAATCCATGTTGAGCTCCTCAAATCTGGCCCTAGTAATGGTGGAGTAATAATCAATACCTTCATACAAAGAATCGATCTCTATGGTAATTTGAGCAGTTGGAGATAACATTCTCTTTGCCTTTTCACAGGTTGTTTCTGAGCCTCCTAAATCCTCACTGCCCAAATGAGTATCTCCTACTATGGATTTAACCTCAAAGATACCCCCTTCAATAGTTAATAGAGAAACATCAAATGTTCCTCCCCTTAGATAAAAAATCAAAAACATTTTTCTTACCAACTGAGGTAGCCTTTTTGTCCAGACCATAAGCAATTGCAACTATAGTTGGTTCATTTATGATTCTCATCAAATTTAGAATCCTTTGTGGCATCAATATTATTAATGCCTATTATTAATGCCATCAATGCCTATTATCATCGTCATAGATCTATTGTCAATGCCAATTCCATTAATGCCAACCTTCTGCTTTGTCATCATACTAACTCATCTATGGCTCTGTCAGCATAGCCATACATGTCATCATAGGAAATGTCTCTCATCTATTTTCCATCAATGCCAACCTGTAATTCCATATTACCAACAATATACCAAAATTCGAATATCTTAATTGTTCACTCTGTACAACAATCCAGTTGTAAATGAATTATCAATTACGGAATTAATGGAAGCTTCAAGTCTTTTGACCATTTCCGCGTAGTGAGTTTTTCATAACAATATCTTTTGAAGACCGTGGGCCCAGTTGACATGAGCTACTGTCTTATCTGTAATTTTATCGATTTTATTATAATTCTGTGATTTGATATTTCCTTCAATAGTTAGAATAGATCCATTGATGTGTTGTTTCTATTATGAATTGGTTGTGTTATTCCATTCACAGAGAGTAGATTATCAATTGTTGTTCCAATACCGATTGTTGTCAATTTAT
>JASDQU010817049.1:75127-98696 GCA_032191745.1 Picea mariana | reverse complement strand
CCATACAAATTGATTGGGTTCTAAATATAAAGAAGCAATCCGTACCTTTTGTGTATGTGGCACATTATGTAGATCAAAGAATTGTTCCATCTGAAGTATCCATGTGATTCGGTGCTTTCCATCAAAATTCCTCATATCGATCTTAGGAAAGTGGTCGGTCTTCAACCCAAAGTTAGAGTTTCTCCATTCTTGATTCATCTTCCTTGTGTCCTCATCATGAATTTCATGGGATACATTTTCACTTTTAGGTGTCCTCTCTATTAGGAATTTTTTCAATCCTTCCATGATCTCCCTTTTTAAACCATCCATATTGTTATCACCATTTAAATTTTTGGTGTGAGTTTGAGATTTCAGGGTTGGCAAGGTGCTAGAACGATTTGGAAGTCCGATAAATTTGGGGAATTGCCAGAAATGGAAAAAAAGAGTTAAATTTGGTGGAAGTGTTAAGCGAATCAGAATTGGAAGGGTATAGATCACTGTCCGCCAAGATCAACGGTCAGGAAATATTTCAGGGTTGGAAACAACGCAGAGGTTAAAATGTCTAAGTGGGCCCAAAATTCCAATCATGGTTTCCCATAAAGATACGTGGCATTCTCAGACGCATTTCAGGGGGAAAAGAGGGTGAACTCAAAACCACTCCATCACACCCCAAAATCACATGGTAAGTGTCATTAAATGTGTCAAATCCAAGGGTCACATGTGGAAAGGAAACTTGATGGCGAGTCAAATCATCTCAAGACACTTGTTTAGGTACCATTCATCCGTGCAATGCCAAGTAAGCGCCACCAAATAACCAATTTAAGACTCATCATTGGAAATCGATGGTCGAACGTGATAGGTCGTTATCCCTATAAGGAATTTTGTCAGTAGCCCATTATTAGTACTTGATGGCAACTGTTACTCAAAACACATGTGAAATTACTCTATTTTGGGTAATTGACAGTTTATTCCAGAGTGGGATAACTGCAAATCGAATTACTCGTCCAATTCATATACAGTTGAGGGAAATAGGCTCTTGTTCCCTAGAAAACCAAAGGGGGTTGAGGAGAAAGGTCCAGTGGTTGTCAACAAACCAGGAAATTCAAATAATATGATAGAGCTATCAAGTAAAAAGAGAGAAAGGCATGTTGTGCAACTCCTGACAACAAAATTTCGTGCAAAATCTGTGGATGAACCAGGATCAGGTGAAGAAATTAGGTTGAATCCTATTATGAAATATTTTATCATTAATGGATATGTAGATTGATGCTACATGTAAGTTGGCAAGAGAAAAAGGAAAAAGCGACGGAAGGAGGAAGTTAAAGTTCAGATAGTTAAAGGTACTAAAGAAGACCAGCCTATTTGGCCTGACACGCTAAAGGAAGAGATTGAAAAGCTAAAATAAAAAATTCATGATAGGCTAAATCGGGTTCATTTCAAGGAATCTTATGATTTTGCAGACAAGTCGCATTCGAGGTAAGGATCTCAAATATTTTGGTTTTCTGTTTGTAACGTTCCCTAGAAAGTAGGAGTTTGATTTTGGTACGTTACTCCCTCTGTAACCGATATCTATTTTGGAATCTTGGAGAAGATGATCCGTTTTGGGGTCTCATATGTAATTTATCTATATATATTGTTAAAAAGATAGATGAATGGTTCGATTGGCCGGATAAGGGCTCGCCCTTGTAGCAGGAAAAAATTGTGTTTTCTTATGGATTTTAATACAAGCAGATAAGGTTTTCTTAGATAGTCGAGATTCATCATGGTGTTGATGTTCAGTATGTTTTCTTGTATTTCATATTCATGAATGTGTTTTTCTACTAGTGATAATCTTTAAGCAAAAGAAAGAATTCACCTTGTTGGTGCTCTTTCTAATATTGATTATACTTGTTATGTCTTTATTGGTTCCTGGTTCAGAATTCACCCTAGATGGGTGCTCTGGTTTTGGTAGCCAACCTTTATGTTTCTTCTTATAAAGATATTACCAAGAGATTCGTCCCCAATTATACGCCTCTTGTTATAGTGTTTTTTTCTTCTCTTCCACTGCCATCCCATATTACTTATTTGGCTGAAACATCATACTTGTTTTGTTGTTGTTCCCTCTGGAATACATAGCTTATAAATCTTCGTACTATTTCAGGAATTGACCCCATTGCCCAATGGATCTACTCTCTTTTTTTGTCCTACCACTTTTAAAATTTATCCTATTTCCAAATCAGACCTCTGTGTGTGCATTGACAAATATTTTGAGTATTTTCAATAGTCATATTCCTAAGAGAGCCCTCTCTGGTTGGAAGGGTCAGAATCCAACCTAAATTTGGTTGAAAAAGTTACCTCTGTCATTTTTCTATCATCCGGACAAAATTTATAGAGTGCTAACACATCTTAGTATCCATTATTTCCTCTGACTTAGCTTCTGTTGAATCTATTAGCACTCAAAATGCACCATTATATTTTGAGTGACTTCATAAAATTAAAGATGGATTTGCTCATTTTTCTGGTTTTCTACCCAATATCCTTTGGTTTCTCCTCTTAACCTGCAACATGAATAGACTTGTTAGCTATAATCTATTGCATCAATTCATTTTCCTAAGTCTAGAATCTTTATTCTCAAATCACAAGCCTATGCTATCAAACAATAAAGCTCCCATTATATCTAAGTCTAAAACTATGAGGATTGATGGTTATTTTAAGGGCCATTACATGAATCAACTTATTGACTTTTTAATATGTCATACTCCTATACTATATGAAAATCCTATGAGTCTAACATAAATTAATAGTACATACCAAAGCCAACTCCAAGTCTACATATGCCAAATCACTGAAACCATCCTACATGCTAGCCACGCATAACTGAGTCAAGCATCAAGATTAAGCCACGAGTCAATACACAGGCAACAAGTTGACATATAAAGCCATAGATCAAGCCATGGTGAGGGTAGCTGCCAGATCCAGTTAGGTGTAAGGGAATTTTGAGAATATCTCATCGATATAATTGCCGAATATTGAGTTGCATATGAAGAACCATGAGCAAAGGGGATATGCGACGAGCCTCATATTTCATTTACCGCTGTCAAGTTTCTTGTTTGATTATAGGTCACAGAGATTACAGGAGTATGTAGGTGACTCATGGAAATGCACAAAGCTCGAGTTGTTAGTTGCCAAGCATCAAACTGTAAGCTATAGGTTGTAAATGAACATGCAAAGAGCCATAACTTCCACCGTTCGACTACATGCCACGGCTTTACAGGGGCCCCTCTCTCTTTTATTATTACCAGAAGACGCAATACCTTTTTATGAGAATGGACGTCAAGATCTCGATGCCTTTGCAGGTATCGTCACAGTTTATTGTGGGCATTGTCGTCCAGATATTGTAAAATCCATCAGGGTTCAAAATGAAACACTACAACATGCTACAACAATATACCTTCATCATGCTATAGGAATTTCGCAGAGCCACTAGCTTCCAAAATGCCCGGAAATCTCAAGGTTGTTTATTTTGTCAATTCAAGCTCAGAAGCAAATGAATTAGCTACATTGATAGCTCAATTATGCAGTGGTAATCATGACATGATTTCACTTAGAAATGCATACCATGATGGGAGTGTTGGAGCAATGGGATTGAAAATGCTTTTGGATATTTGTAGTCCCTCAGCAGATATATCAAACAAATCCTTCATAGGGATGGTTGCCTTATTTGATAAGGAAGAGTTAGAGTCAAATTTAGTCCGAGGAGTAGGGGCACCCACGATGTTTCAAGTTATGAAAAAGATTACAAAACGCCTGACTCATAGATTTCCAAAGGACTCGAGAGGGTATTTTTGAATGTACAATCCAAAAGTCTTTTCTTGTTTCTGCAGATAGTACATGGAGTACATCCAAATTTTTCTGAGAAATATGAAGATCAAGAACATCAATTTCCCAACGATGGTATGGGCTGCAACATCGTTAATGCAAAAAATAAATTTGATTTGATCATGAAAGGTTTATTTTTTTACCAAAACAGATCTTTCATCAGCATAGAAGGCGAAATTATAACCAATTAGTTGTTGAAAAGCAGACCTTTCATCAACTAATTAGCAAATCTTAAGGCAAAATAGTTGGTGAAACCTGAGATGGCCAGAGAAAGATTATTTATGCCCAGATTGAATTTTTACTCAGCCATATCTCTTGAAAACTCTTTCTAAAGATAGATATTGAATTATAATGTCCAATCTAAGATCCACTTTTGATGAAAAGGAGTTAGAGGAGGTGTTCAAGTTGATTTGGCACCTATTTTGGGGGTAATGAATTAGGGTTTATCTCGAACTTGGAAAATTTGAATTTCATCTTCCTCAAGAGATATGAAACAACCTTGGAAGGCTTATCTACACAACACAGAGGTTCTACATGATCTGAAGACCATAAAATGAGGAATTGACCTCATTTTGAGGATCTCTTCCTCTCTTTTTGTAAAATTGTTTTGACTTTCTATCTTTAGCATATCTGATCCATTCTTCTAGGATCTAAACTTTTACTATAAAGTTATAAAGCTGAAGATATGAGAGGAGCTAAATGGGTCATTCTTGGATACATTTTTCTATTGTACTAGACTCTTATCTTGATAATAGAATCACAGTCTTCTTTTGCTTTCAATGACATATTTGTTCATGTACTTCATTATTCTGTACTTTATTTCAGTTTAGCTCAGCTTCTAAGAACTGTTATCTTTTTATTAAGCTCGTGAACTTGAATTAAAGGAATTCTTACTATCTTGTATGACCCTACACAGTGTTGTACTTGGTTATCTAGACTAGCATTCTTCATACCTTATTCCAATTACTCTGCCTGATTATTGATTTCTAAAAGCACTGTCTTATTTGAATGCATGATAAGTTGTTCTTCTCATTATCCATTGAGTTATCCCATTGATCCAAGTATATCTGATTATCAAATTCTTAAGTTACCAAGCATCTTTAGTCTACAACCCCAAAGAGTTTATTGGAAGGATAACAAATTGGCGTCGTTGCTGGGAAGAGGAGATTGAAGCTCAGCTTCCTTAGGAGATGACATAGATCCAGCTTTGATGATAGACAAATCCTGGACATTATATTGGGTGAAATCAACTATCTGGCAACTCCATGAAGGACAGATTCAGTGGCGACTTCGTTGATCAGAAATTTGTTGGCGACTCCACGATTAAAGACTCCACTGGGGAAGATCCGGTTGACAGAAGATGAAGAGGTTAAATTTCAATTCTAGGTATCAGTTCATTAGTTTTATTCATGAACTATTGTACTTCTTTATCACCTCTTTCATGCTTTTCCCTTTGCATGTAAAGAGGATCATTTTCTATTTTGTATATTCAGAAAATCATCATTCTTCCTGTATATACCCAACCTTAAAAAAAGAAAACTTGCAGCCTGCTTGTACTACAGAAGTAGATTCAATATCTTTACCTCATCACGTTCATAAATATGAGTTCTTCATTCCATTCCCTATTGAATCAAATAACCTTTCTGATTTTGTGGACGTTGAAATTGATTCCAAACCCTCTCAGATTTCAACACCTTTTCACATTACTAGTAAACTTTCTCATCAACCTATTAAATTTCATGATCAACCCACTGCCTTTCAAATTAAAATCAGCATGAACATGTTCAGGCCTTTGAGGATGCCCTATTCCCTTAATCCTTACCCCCTTGACTGTTTTGAATATCTTCCTCGGTTTTCTGGAGAGAACCCAGTTTCAACTGAGAGGCACTTGGAATCCTTTGAGGATTTTATTGATTGGTTCGAGATTATTCAAGAAGACGTGATCATGAGATTTTTCTTTAAGTCGTTGATCAAATATGCTATAATATGGTTTAAGGGTCTAAGAGATGACTCCATTGGCTCTTGGATCGAATTCTCTAATGCTTTTTCCAAGCATTGGGGTAAGAACAAATCATTGGATTCATACCTCGCTAAATTTTATGCTTTGAAGAGAGATCAGGACGAAGCTTTGCCTATCTTCAACAGAAGGTTCTACAGGATATATTATGACATACCTTTGGAGATCTGGCCCACGAAGATTGTTTCCATGGTATACTATGTTATGGCTCAATATTCAGAGCTTGTTCTTTTCCTACTGGAAAGGAAATCTTCATCGTTAAGGAGTTTGTTTGAAGATGCTCAAGAGGTGGAGGAGGACATTTGTTCTTCCAGGAGGACCCAAGAGTGGGTTGACTTTGAAAATCCACATCTACCTGAGCCAACATAATGGCGGTATAGATCAGATTTTGAGCATGAAGGTTATGAGTGTGAAACAGAATTGGAACAACAACAAGCATGTGATTTTATTTTAGAGTCAGATATAAATTCTTTAATATTGGTAGAGTACTCCAGAGATAGGTATGAATCTGAATTTTATGATCAGTTTACAAACCAAATTGAGCCTATAATAACTAATGATTACATAGGAAATTATATTTTCTTAGCTGATCCCAATCCATATCATGTAAACCCTGTTATGTTATCCTCTTGTGATCATTATTCTAAAGAAGAATATTTAAATATTTGTGAAGATGAGTAGTTGTCCTTTGGTCAAAAGCCAATAGAAATCAACAAAGATAGTCTTCGATTTTGAGATTGGCAGATGGAAGGAAGTTGCAGCGATCATGAGGAACATAATTTGCAGAAATCATCTTATCTTCATAAGGAATATCAAGAGGACTATCTTCCTTTTGAACCCTTTGTTTCAGATACTGATATAAAGGTTGTTGATGAGGAAGAAGGCAATGATATATAATATCGAGAACATATTACTTCTTCTCCCTCAGAAATTGTCGACTACAATAGGCCAGCACATCATAATGAGAAATTCAAATCACAAGAAAATGATGAAAGGGAACAAAAAATTTTAGATCATCAGTTGATCATACATTTTTCTGCAGCAAATACTGAGCAGTCCACATTCAACACTGAGATCAGTGAGAGTAGCCAGCAGTACCAACATCAGCAACAACTTTTCAGTTCTCAGTTGGATCAACAACAAGTAGAGGTATTTCTTTGTGGATTTGATGACCCTATTGCAGATTATTTGGAGATTATGAGAAGCTTAAATGTCCAAATGCTTTTGTTAGATGAAAGTAGGCTCTGTCATCTTCTCAAATTGCATTGCCACAAGCTATGGTCTTTTTTATCTTTCGAGTCAATATCAAGTATGATATTAGCAAATCAATTGCTTTCTTGGCTACATTGGAAATTTGATTTTACTTGATAAATCAACTCTACTAGTTAGTGTATGGTTTGATAGAAGAATAAAATCTTTCTTTGAGCAGGTACATTGCTTTCAGTTTTGTCGAATAAGCAGAGCAGGCTACAAGCATACTACAAATTTGCAGAGGATCGGTTATAAAATCCAGATGACTCCATGCCCAATGCTAAAGGCGTCTATATGAATCCATACCCAATGCTAAAGGAAACTAGAACTACTAGGTTCTTGGAAACATCACAAGGAGGTCTCCATCCTAGTTGGACCCATATGTTAGCAATCAAAATGCACCATTAAATTTTGAGTGACTTCATAAAATTGAAGATGGATTTGCTCATTTTTCCGGTTTTTTACCCAATATCCTTTGGTTTCTCCTCTTAACCTACAACATGAATAGACTTGTTAGCTCTAATATATTGCATCAATTCACTATCCTAAGTCTAGAATATTTATTCTCAAATCACAGGCCTAATCTATCAAACCATAAAGCTCCCATTATATCTAAGTATAAAACTATGAGAATTGATGGTTATTTTAAGGGCCATTACATGAATCATCTTATTGAATTTTTAATATGTCATACTCCTATACTATATGAAAATCCTATGAGTCTAACATAAACTAATAGTACATACCAAAGCCAACTCCAAGTCTACATATGCCAAATCACTGAAACCATCCTACATGCTAGCCACGCATAACTGAGTCAAGCATCAGACTTAAGCCACGAGTCAATACACAGGCAACATGTCGACATATAAAGCCATAGATCAAGTCACGGTGAGGCCAGCTGCCAGATCCAGTTAGGTGTAAGGGAATTTTGAGAATATCTCATTGGTATAATTGCTGAATATTGAGTTGCATATGAAGAACCACGAGCAAAGGGGATATGCACCGAGCCTCAGATTTCATTTACCGCTATCAAGTTTCTTGTTTGATTACAGGTCGCAGAGCTTGCAGGAGTATGTAGCTGACTCATGGAAACGCACAAAGCCCAAGTTGTTAGTTGTCAAGCATCAAACTGTAAGCTACAGGTTGTAAATGAACATGCAAGGAGATAAAACTTCCACCATTTGACTACAGGCCACGGATTTACAGAGGCCCCTCTCTATTTTATTATTAACAGAAGACGCAATACCTTTTTATGAGAATGGACGTCGAGATCTCGATGCCTTTGTAGGTATTGTGATAGTTTCCTGTGGGCATTACCATCTAGATATTGTAAAAGCCATCAGGGTTCAAAATGAAACATTACACCATGCTACAAAAATATACCTTCATCATGCAATAGGAATTTGATAGAGCCACTAGCTTCCAAAATGCCCGGAAATCTCAAGGTTGTTTAGTTTGTCAATTCAAGCTCAGAAGAAAATGAATTAGCCACATTAATAGCTCAATTATACAGTGGTAATCATTAAATGATTTCACTTAGAAATGCATACCATGATGGGAGTGCTGGAGTAATGGGATTGAAAACTCTTTTGGATAGTTGTAGTCCCTCAGCAGATATATCAAACAAGTCCTGCATAGGGATGGTTTCCTTATCTGATAAGGAAGAGGTAGAGTCAAATTTAGTCTGAGGAGCAGGGGCACCCACGATGTTTCAAGCTATGAAAAAGATTACAAAACGCCTGACTCATAGATTTCCAGAGGACTCAAGAGGGTATTTTTGAATGTACAATCCAAAAGTCTTTTCTTGCTTCTACAGATAGTACATGGAGTACATCCAAATTTTTCTGAGAAATATGAAGATCAAGAACATCAATTTCTCAATGATGGTATGGGATGTAGCATCGTTAATGGAAACAATAAATTTGATTTGATCATGAAAGGTTTCCTTTTTGACCAAAACATAGCTTGCACCAACATAGAAGGCGAAATTATAACCAATTAGTTGTTGAAAAGCATACCTTTCATCAACTAATTAGCAAATCTTAAGGCGAAATAGCTGGTGAAACCTAAGATGGCCAGAGAAAGAGTATTTATGCCCAGATCGAAGTTTTACTCAGCCAAATCTCTTGAAAACTCTTTCAAAAGATAGATATTGAATTATAATGTCCAATCTAAGATCCAATTTTGATGCAAAGGAGTTAGAGGAGGTGTTCAAGTTGATTTGACACCTATTTTGGGGGCAATGAATTAGGGTTTATCTCCAAACTTGGCAAATTCGAATTTCATCTTCCTCAAGACATATCAAACAGCCCTGGAAGGCTTATCTTCATAGCACGAAGGTTCTACATGATCTGAAGACCATAGAATGAGAAATTGACCTCATTTTGAGGATCTCTTCCTCTCTTTTTGTAAAGTTGTTTTGACTTTCTATCTTTAGCATATCTGATCCATAGAATGAGAAATTGACCTCATTTTGAGGATCTCTTCCTCTCTTTTTGTAAAGTTGTTTTGACTTTCTATCTTTAGCATATCTGATCCATTCTTCTAGGATATCAACTTTTATTGTAAAGCTATCAAGTTGAATATATGAGAGGAGCTAAAGGGGTCAATCTTGGATACATTTTTCTATTGTACTAGACTCTTATCTTGATAATAGAATCATAGACTTCTTTTGCTTTCAATGATAGATTGGTTCATGTACTTCATTATTCTAGACTTTATTTCAGTTTAGCTCAGCTTCTAAGAACTGTTATCTTCTTATTAAGCTCATGAACTCGAATTAAAGGAATTCTTACTATCTTGTATGACCCTACACACTGTTGTACTTGGTTATCTAGACTAGTATTCTTCATACCTTATTCCAATTACTCTGACTGATTATTGATTTCTAAAAGCACTGTCTTATTTGAATGCATGATAAGTTGTTCTTATCATTAACCATTGAGTTTTCCCATTGATCCAAGTATATCTAATTATCAAATTCCTAAGTTACCAAGCATCTTTAGTCTACAAACCCAAAGAGTTTCTTGGAATGATAATAGAATCCATCATCCCTTGTAGTTCGTCTTTTGTTATTGTCTTGTTTTGTAAATCATTTATGTCCCTACGCATTTATTCACCTTCATCAAGAGTCCTAGTAGGATGATCTGGAGGCTTATTTGGTGTAGAAGTTCCCTTTTTTGGTGGCATGTTGGCCAAGTATCACTTTAAACCTTGATTTTGAGGTGGTTCTGATAGACAATCTTTATTTTATTGTATCTCCAAAATTTCATCCCTTTTGGGTATGATTTTCTTTTTTTGTAGTTCTCTGATATTTCTTCTCTGCAATGCCATAGTTCTGATTAAAATTGGATGTGCCAAGTGGAAATTATGGTAAATTCCCCACAATTTTCTGATTTTTGGACTTTCCAGGAGATATCACTTGTATAGAATTCCCCGCACAAAATACTTAATATAAAATTATGAAACTTGTACCATAAATACTACAGACTATCCACTATCCAATGAAACTAGTCTCACTCAATTTGGATACACTAGGAAGAATTTATTATTGTTTTCGTTGGAACACCTGTTTGAGACTAGTCAAATACCCTATCTTCCATAGTGTGTATATAAAAATGTAAGATGAACCAGAAACTGAAATTGTTATCATAGATAAATTAATAATTTCTATGAATATTCTCTGGATTTCAGGGTCTGAAACATTACATAAATTGTTTTATAGCAAAAATTATGTGATGACTCAATTCAAGATGATTCCAGAACCCTATATTACACATGACATATATCCTAAAGTATAAGGCCTCAAGAGATGAAAGTTTAACCCAACGTACGTTGATCCGTCTACTAAATATCCTCCAAAGGGTTCCTTCTTAAACGTCGTAGAAAAAAAATTATATCGAAAATTCCAAGGTGTATCAGATGTAGCAGCGAAACCCCAAGACGTTGAGCTATGATACCATATGTTAGGAACCAAATATCAATATAGCATAGAAAAACCTCAGAATAAGTACTCAATACCTTGAAAAAGAGAGAATTTAAAGTAATAAGCCTCTTCGAGGGGGAAACCTCCTTATACCCCACATAAATGTCCAAATACAATATGATTCCAAATGAAAATGTCTCCTTGGTATATAGGAGACTAGGAGGTACAATTACAACAAATGGAGTCAAGACGACATAAATAAAATAACATTCCTAATGTAATATGCCCCAATTAAGGGGTAATGAGCTACTATTTAGGGCTTACCATTTTGTTTTTTAATATAAAATTTAAATTGAAATATGCAGGAGAATCTATCAACATTGATGATGAAATATTAGAAAATGTTGATACTGGCAAATTTGGGAAGAAAGAAGATAAGCATTATAAGATATCGAACTAAGAATATGTATAATACTTTTTTCAAAGAAGGATCAATAACAGTATAAGCTCAACTTTTACTCTGTCTAATAAAGTCAAGAAATTTAAAAGAAGCTACATCATTATTGGGTATTCAAAGGTCGACAAAAGATACAAAGGTGAAACTAAATGTCTTTGACAATATAACTAGTGTATTAAAAGATTTTGGAAAATCTCGAAAAAAAATGTCAGTGTTGCACATAGAGTGATAGAAACAATTGTTGTTTCATCTAGCAATATAAAAGATCGTTTGACATGACACATGGAAAAAGTGATGGGAACATCAAGAAAAAAATTGTACAAACATAGAAAATTTTGATTGCAAATAGATGCAAATGATGAACATGATTGTTGGACAGTGATTCCTAGACAACCCTACAAAGATATATTTGCAGAAAATGTTAAAGAATCGGTCTGTAATTGTTGGTTGAAAGAATCTCGTGTTTCAACACATACAAGGGATGTGTTGTGATGAAGAATAGAACAAAAACAATATGAAGAACATCCAAAACATATATTTCCAATGACACAAACAAAGTTGTTCAATAAGTTCAAAGAAGAGCACAAAGAAGTTAAAATTTCCATCAATACATTTGTGCAACAAAAACCATGGTTTATTAGATCCATCATTGTTCATGACACTTGTTTTTGTCATTATCACGTGGAATTTATGTTATATTACGACACTTTTCTTGATTTTGGTAAAAATGTATGGCCAAGTTCACCTCCTCCTTCCACATTTCGTGCTTTTATATCTGAAATTCTTTGTGAAAGAGAAGGTGATGAATTATTTTACCAAAAAAAATGTGTTGGTGGAAATAAATGTGATCATTGTGGAAATCTAAGTTTTTTTCACTCAAAGTATCCTATTGATATGAATGATCAATCATTTTGTAGTATAATAGTCAATTGGAAGATATATGAATATATCAACTACACGGCTTCACATTCTTCAAATGTTATTTTCAAAAGGATTGATTTGAAAGTAGATAAAATCTGTGTGATAGATTTTTTGAAGAAGTTTGAGGAAGAAATTTATAAATACACCAAGCATTCACATAGAGATTGATGGAAAGACCTACAATTCAAACAATCCCATGAAGTGTTTCCACTAGGGACAATTTTGTTTGTAGTTGATTTTGTACAGAATTACACATTCGTTGCACAAAAATAAATACAGAGTGAATATTATCATTCTGATCAAGTCACTATATTTTTCCACATTCTATATAAACATGCTCAATGAAGTCTTGATAACATATAAAGCACCAATGACAATTGGAATGTTATTAAATAATATCACTTTTATATAAGTGATGATCGAGCACACGACACACATTATGTATAACATTGTTTTGATAAATTTTATGATTCATTGAAAGAACACAGGATCAGATTCGATTGACATTGGATATGGTCAGATGGGTGTGTGGGTCGGTTCAAATCTTCACGATCATTCTATTGGTTGTGTCTTCTTCATAAGAAATCAAGCATTACACATTCTTGGAATTTTTTGGAGACTGGTCATGGAAAATGAGAGCACGACGGTGCAGGGGCATGTGTAAAACGAGCACTTTGAAGGTATCATATGAACCGTCATGCCAATTGATTTGAATCCATTGACCAAGATGTCGAATGGTGCAAAATGGCTCTAGTCCATGAATATAATCCGTCAAGTGATGTGCACATGTGTGTCTATATATACATGTTACACATGTACACATGATATTTTTAATCATGTGTTCAAATTTATATGATCTTCAATCATTTTCTTGAAAGATTTCAAGTTAACAAGTTCTTGTCTTGTGTAGGTTTTTTTGGTATGCTGGAATCTAAGATGTAAATAGATCAATCCCATATGAAGTCGGTACAATACATGGGAAACTAAAAATGCATTCAGTTAAAACAAAACGCTATCAAAATGTGTTTGCATTTGATAAAAGAAATGAGTCTTGTTTTTGTTCAGTTTGCATAGAGGACACATAATCCATAGAGATTTGTGAAATTGAAAATGCGTAATATGTTAAAGCTTGGAGACATATCGAACTTAATATAAAAGGGAAAATGTCACTTGCAAGCTTAGAGGAGATGGAATCAAATGAAACTCTAATGTTAGTTGATGGCAATAGAGTTTATGATCTTGTTAGAGAAGGTAATTTTTATGTTTAAATTTTTTCAAACAACTTGTAGATGTACTTGTGTGATAATCTAAAACGAACTACTTGTTGTCCAACATATCAAATTATTTGCAGGAGATGTATTTACCTTGGTTGTACCTGTATAAAACATTGAAAATGTGAAATATTATTTGATGCATTTCACATAACAAAATATGAGGTTATTAGAATATTTTGATGATAACAGTTTTATATATGAAAGAGGATCCATCATATTGAAAGGATATTTTTTTCAAGAAACCCATCAAACCGATACTCATGTTCACTTTTAAGACTACCAGTAAGATGTCATAAATTGTCAATATAGTCATTTGGTATCTGCAATGCGCATCAATTTAATAGAAGTTCAATCAAGAAAAAAAACGAAAGTTAGAAAATGGAAAATGTCCAAAGCCGATCATGAATGAATAATTCAAGATGGCATATGATCCAGATTTAGGAGCGAAACGAACTGATTAATAGAATGAATAAAATAAAAACAGAGATATGAAATATAGCACAAATATCCATTGAACACTATCTTCTATTAAATAATGAAATAGGCTGAAATTGTAAAACTGTAGAACTGAAACACTTACTTGAATGGTGGTAGCTATCTATGAGAAGAGATGTGGTTTCTACGCGCATCCGTTTGAGCATAATCTATTACAATGAGGATCCATAGGCCTTTTTGATATTACTCATGAATTCCAAAACCCTAGACATCCAAAAACCTAACCTTATAAGGTGAAATGCCAAAAGTCATGTGGGCCCTATGGGTAAGTTGGTGTAATTTGGTACCTCAACTTCACATGGCCATAAATTTTGTATACAACCTCCGTTTTAGGCACGTGATAGCCCATTGGAAAGGTATTTTAGAGAGATACACATTCCTCCATCAAAATCTAACACAGTCTACAATTTGAGTGTGGCGAGACATAAAAACAATGTTTAGGGCCCCAAAACGGCGTTGGAAGTACAACAAGATGTACTGACATGAAAACATACAAAATAAGCTAGTTGGATTAGGTGATAAGCCAACCATATCCACCTGGAGGATGTGTGGGGCTTCAGACAACCCCATAAATGTAGAACCCACAATTACAAAGTAGTACAGAAGAATGTGTTGAACAAAAACGAACACGAGGAGCTAGTTGGAATAGGTGGGTGGCCACCAATATCCACCTGGATCATTCCTCCCCCCTTAGGAAGAAATAGTCTCCATTGCATTGATTTCCCCCATCAGGTGAGGAAAATTATGTTGGATTTGGCCCCAGCTGATCCACTTGCCTTGGTGTAGGAGTTGCCCTACCTTGACAACTCGATAAAGTTGGATCCGCTGCTTGCGAGTGCCCTTGACCTGTGTGTCCACTATCTGGTCAATGGATGCTTGTTCCATGCAGTCAAGGTTGAGATTGGTGGGTTTCAGTTGTTTGACGATCTCAAAGGTGTCCAATAATGGTGGAAAATATGGCTGAAGGAGGTCCACATTTAATACTGGATGCAGACCAAGGAAGGGTGGAATGTTGAGCTCAAAAGCATTGCTACCCATGACCTTGGTGATAGTGTAAGGCCCATAATAAAGTGGGTGAAGCTTCTGATGGGGCCAATTTAGAAGCTCCTTCTGCAAATGTAACCAGACTTTGTCACCAACCTGAAACTTGTGTGGTACCCTGTGTTGATCATGGTGGTTCTTGTACTTAGCATTGGATTTCTGAAATATTTCTTGGACCTATTGGTAGATGTCATGAATCCACTCAATGAATCTAGTGGCTTTATCGATCATAGAATGATCATGGGAAGATTCTATCTATGCGGTGGCAAGAGGAAGTTCAACATCAATAGGTCCCAAGGGTTGGAATCCCAGACCCACCTGAAATGGGCTATGGTCGGTGGAACTATGGAGTGCTCTATTGTAATTGTGTTGGACATATGGGAGACTATCGTCCCATGTATGTGGATGATTATAATTATACATGAACAAGATGTGCACAATCATCTGATTGACAACCTATGTTTGGCCATCGGTTTGGGGATGGAAAGTAGTGGATTTTGTGAGCTTGGTGTCCAACGGAGACCAGAGACTCGACAAAAAGGTGTTGAGGAACCTGCTGTCTTGGTCAGAGACAATGGTATGTGGTATCCCAAAGTGGATGCACCCTCCTTCAAAGAAGATATTGACCGTAACTACCATGGTGAAATTCTTATTACAGGCTGTGAGAATGGCCATCTTCGAAAACCAATCAACGACCACAAACATGCAGTCATTTCCTTGCATGGTGGATGGAGAACCAGACATGTAATCCATTGAGATGGATTCCCAAGGCTTCTCGGGGATAGGAAGAGGGGTGTCTAAGACTTGCTTCTTGATGGTTGGCTTGGAAATGGCACATGCAGTGTAAGACGTGATATACTTGCTGATGTCCTATAGAAGTTTTGGCCAATAAAAATGTTTCTGAAGAATGACCATAGTTTTTTCTACCTGGAAATGTCCCACCACCCAACTGTAGTGGGCTTCCCAAATCATATTTTCACTCTTTCTTGTAGGAACATAGAGATGGCCTAGGTGGCATAACTAGAGTCTGTCCTGAATGTCTGGGATGACCTAGAGCAACCTAGATGCAAAGGGATAGGAATATCTGGGATGACCACGGCTTGGGTGTCCATATCCTTGGCATTCTGATGATGCACAAAGCATAATCATAAATCCAACAATAGTGTTAGCTTAGTATCCAACTTCTCAACCTTGAAATTTAAGTCTGCAACTTCCCCTATGACTTTGAAGATGAGAGGCATCTTCTCCTCCACCAGGAGAAATTCCTTGGACTCTTCGTAGTGATGGTTGTCCTTGGGATAATTCTTCTGGGGACGTATGAGAGGATGACCTTCCTTTTTTATTGAAACCTCGCCAATGACTTCACACCGAGCCTTGAATCCTCCCTTAGGAACATCCTCTTCATCGAACCATTTCACTTGACATCCCCAAACAAGGGCATCATCCAGACTAGACTACGTGGCCTGATCCGTTGGTTCCCTACTCTCAGTAACACCACGAGTTGGCAAAAGAGGTTGTCTTCTCCATTTCTTTCATAGCTGGAGCGAGACCCCCATGTCAAGTGCCACTCCTCCATGGAGATCCCCGACCTTGTAGAAATATTCCATGTTCCCTTACCCTTGACATCCTAAGAGGGAGAGTGCTAGTGATGCAGGTCACGATGGATGATGCTCTGACCACAACCTTCCAATAGAGCCTGAGTGGATTATGCCTATGGGGTAAGCCAACATTAAAAATATGTTCATAGGAGATTTCCACCATCATTTCATTCATGCCCACCATTAATTGCACATTTAACATACTAACTGATTGAAAACCCCTGCCATGATTACCCTGCTCATCGACTGTACTAGGTTTCAAATCCATACCTCTCTCCACACTCTCCAAACTACAAATCAAATTAATGTCCCAACCTTAGTAGATATGGAGCTTGTCGTCCACGTGTAAGGAACAAGATCTATTATAATATCTAAAAACAAAAATATTGCAGAGAATAACAAGAAAACAACACAATAGATGAAGCCACAACACCCAAATAATACCTTTATTGATAGGAACCAATGTTCACTTGCCTCTTCGAAAGGGAAACCCCCAACAGAGAAGAGATCTATTACAATAATTCTCAATACAAAACTTATCATTCCCTCAAATCCTATTAATACTAAATCCATCTATCAAAAGAACAATCTAGAGGAAGATCTTCTAGAAGCGGAAGCTACCATTAGGTCTTCTTACATTTGACTTATTCTTCCTTATTACTAGGCCTTAATAATATTTCCCTTTATTTCATGGAAAATATATTATTCTACCTACGCGAGGGGTTAGGGAGGTTAGGTCCCTAACATGCTCTCCCCCTTAAAAACTAGCCTTGTCTTCAAGGCTTGAGATGAGCAAATTGTTGCAGAATGGTAGATGGCTCCCAGGTGGCATATGTTGGAGTTGTATCTTTCCACTATACTAACACTTCCTTGATTGTGAGATGATAGAGACGACGCTCACGCTGATCCAAGAATTCTTTTGGTTGCAACTAGATAGAGCCTTCTTCATCCAACTTGGGAAGACTGGTTTGAGTTTGGCACTTAGTTCCAATCACCTTCTTTAAGCAGGAGACATGAAAAACAAGATGGAGCTTAGAATGATTACAAAAATATAACTAATAGGCCACCTTTCCCATGCACTTGAGAACTGTATAAGTACCATAACATTTGGGCACCAGTTTACGACAATGTTCATCCTTGAGTGAAGTCTTCTTATAAGGTTGCAGTTGAAGAAACACCTGGTCCCCTTCAACAAATTGATGTTCTGAGTGACCTTGATCTTCTTCTTGCTTCATGCTATTTTGATCTATGACCAAATTCTATTTGAGGGTACGAACAATAACTACTCTAACTATAAGAGTTTGGTCAATCAGCTGGACCTTCGAGATGCCAGGCATGTATGCTAGAAGTAAAGGTGGATTTTATTCATATACTACTTCAAAAGGAGTCATGCAAGTAGTTGTATGGTAAGAAGTGTTGTACCAACATTCATCTAGGGGTAACCATTGAGCCCATTGATTTTTCCATTCAAATGAAAAACACCTCAAATATGTTTCCAAACACTTGTTGACAACTTCAATTTGACCATCAGTCTAGGGATGATAGGCAGTTTTGAGATGCAATTGTGTGCCCTGTAGCCTAAACAGTTCTTGCCAAAAATTGTTGGTGAAAGTGGGAGCTCTGTCAGAAACAATAGAATCAGGCATGCCATGAATATTGAAGATATGATCCATGAAAAGTTGAGCCATAGTGGAGGCAGTGAATGTGTGTTGAATAGCACAAAAATGAGCATACTTGGAAAAATGATCATATACCACCATGATGACTAACTAATTGCCCGATTTAGGTAAGGAAACAATGAAATCCATAGAGATATCCCTCCAAATAGCGGGTGGGATTGGAAGCGGTTGTAGTGTGCCCAGGGCTTTGACTATTTCTCCCTTGTTGTGTTGACATACATCACATTCTACCACAAAAGTGCGAACATCATGTTTCATAACATCCCGACAAAAGGAATGTTTGACCTCATAGGTTTTGGTAAACCTTGAGTGCCTAGCTATGGGTGTAGCATGAAGCTTAGAAAGCACCATGGATTTAAGTTGTGACTGTTTACTTAAATACATACGCAATTTGTAGCGAAGATCATCATTGTGCCATGAGTACCTTGGGAAAACTAGATAATTTTCTTGTAATTGTTGTATCAGACTCGAAATTTTGGGATCTTGCAGCCATTCTTGGAGAACAACTTGGAGCCAATATGGTACAATGATGAAGAGAGAAAAAAGAGACCCTTCATTTTCATATTTTCTTGAAAGAGCGTCAACAATCACATTGTCTTTTCCTTTCTTGTAAATGATCTCATAATCACATCCAAAGATCTTAGTCACCCATTTTTGTTGCTCCATGGATAAAAGACGTTGCTCCAGAAAATACTCGAGGATTTGATGATATGTTTTAATTTGGAAGTGTTTCCCCAATAGATAAGGGTGTCAGAGATCAACTGCATGCAGAATAACCAACATTTCCTTTTCATATATTGATTGTCCCAAATTTCCCCCATCTTGCATAAGGAATGCTCCAATTACTCCCCCAGAAACATCACATTCCAGGGCAAAGGTCTTTGTGAAGTCATGAAGGGATAAGATAGGAGTGGTGCACATAACCACATTTAAGGCTTGAAAGGAATGATCAGCTCTTAGAGTCCAAGTGAAAGAATTATTTTTAAGGAGAGAAGTGAGAGGCACTACAATCTTTCCATAATTCTTAACAAACTTGCGATAATATCCTGTTAAAATCAAAAAACCACACAAGCTTTTGAGAGTCTTAGGGTGAGGCCAATCCTACATAGCTTCAATATTCTTAGGATCCCCCCTGACATCTTCCTGGCCAACAATATGACCCAAGTACTCAACTTTCGAGGCAATCAAAATCGCATTTAGATTGTTTGAGAAACAATTGGTGTTGAGAGATTAGATGAAGAACTCGACCCACATGATAAATATGGGTTGTCTAGGTTTTACTATAGATGAGAATATCATCAAAGAAAGCTAAGAAAAACTGAAAGAGAAAAGGACGGAAAACATGATTCATGAGGCTTTGGAAAGTGGAGAGAGCATTACACAAGACAAAGGGCATGAACAAGAACTCATAGTGGCCCTCATGAGTTTGAAATTTTGTCTTAGGAATGTCTGCCTCTTTCATATGTATCTGGTGGTAGCTAGAATGAAGATCAAGTTTAGTAAAGAAGTGGGCACCACTTAATTCATCCAAGAGATCATCAATGAAAGGAATGGGAAATTTTTCTTTGATGGTGAGTTTCTTGAGGGTGCGAAAGTCAAAACACATGTGCCAAGATCCTTCTTTCTCAAGTACCATGACCACATGAGAAGAATAGGGGCTAGTACTAGGACGAATAATGCATGCGGATAACAATTCTTGAACAATTTTCTCAATTTCATTTTTTTGGGAAAAGGGATGAAGATAGGGACGAACATTGGGAGGAAGGATGCCAAGTATGAGGGGAATGGAATGATCATGAACACCATGGTATGGAGGAATTCCCTAGGGAGTGGAAAAAACAACTTGATGTTTGGAGAGGATGGATTGGAGGCTAGGAGGAACAAAGGGTGTCTTAGTGGCTTGAATGGAATGCAGTTGTGAAATAATGTCGGAATGACATTTTTTGAGAATCTTTTCCATGAGATGGGAACTCTTGATCTCAAGGGAATCTACTATGATTCCTTGGAACTTATAATGTCGACCCTCCTGGTTGAATTGCATAGTTAATTCTTTTAAATCCATGAGAATGGGCCCCAGAGTCCTTAACCACTCGACACCCAGCACAATGTCACAGCCACCCATGTTGATAATAAACATATTGGATTTCATGTGGTACTGACCAATTTGGAGACACACATTTTCACAACACCCCTCACATTTCATGGACCCACATTGGAAATCATGATTTGAAAGTTGTTGACTGCTCAGATATAACAATTAGTTTCTTCGGTAATGCGGCGATGAATAAAATTATGGTTGTTGCCACTTCCAACAAGGATGATGAGCTTGAGGGTTTGGGGAGAAGAGAATCCAGTTAGAGCATTCAGGAAAATGACCGGTTCAAATTATGGGGGTCTGAGTGTGGAATTAGGTCAGTGTGTTCAGGTGATTTAGCCACAAGGGGAGCCTCGACCTCTTCTTCAGAAAAATCCTCAGAGATGGCCATAAAAATATTTTGTTCCTTACACTTGTGCCCAGGAAAATATTTGTCATCAAAATTATAACAAAGGCCCTTGAGTTGGTGTTCAACCATTTCCTCTCGGATCAATTTTTGGATCTTTAGTGGAGTGGAAAGAGGACTGGGAGTGACTAGTTTAGGGTGAGGAATAAAGGAGGGTTTTTGGGTTTGAGAAGAGACAACCTATTCTGCTTCCTTATCTCTTTTAGTAGCTTGCACCCAACTCTGTGGGTGAGCCATGAGGAAATGGGCACAAATCTCGTCCTTAAGGCCAATGATAAAGCATTCTTGGAAAAAAACATCATACATGCTCTCCATGTGGAAAGCCAATCGCTTAAAAAAACTATAAAGTGTTCCACTGTGCCAGATTGTTTCAACTTTTTCAAACGACCTAAATGGTTGGTGTCAGTGTCAAAACGTTCATAATGATCTGCAACAAATTGTGTCCAAGACACATACCCTTGGTGAGCATTGTTTCTCCATTGCCACCATTGCCAATGTTCTTGATCTAGCTGGAGAATACCATGCCAGAGTTTGGCCAACTCATCTATAATGTCGTACAAAGAGAAATAATGTTCCATTTGAGTTACCTAGATAGTTGGATACAAGCCATCAAATTTGTTCACATCCATGCGCAGAAGGCGTAGGCCACACTGAAAATGATGGGGATGAAAAGTCTAGGAATTGGAGGAAGTTTCACTTTTAGGGTTTAAAGGTGGGTCAAAGGAGGTAAGGTTTGCAGTGATATTCAGCTTGGCACAGATCTGGCCAACAAAGGATATAATCCAGGTAGAGAGGTCCTGTTTCAGGGTTTCCATTTTTGCATCTATGGTGGATTGCATGTTTTTATTGATGGTGGCAATATTGGTACTGAGCTTCCACACTTCCTACTGGGCCTCTACGAAATTAGAGGAAAAGGAATTGAGGTGGGCTTTGAGGTCTTGGCTACGGGTGTAGGTCATGATGAAGGGGGTAAATGGAAAGGGGCAGGTGGGACCACAAAAACAATGGTTTATGTGTGAAGGGTATCACGGTGATCAGGGCGAAGAGGGGAATCCAATGGGGTAAGTCCCATATAAGGGGGCCAGAAGGGATTTAGGTCCATGAGAAAAACAAATTGTTGAAAAATAATAGATATGGCATTGATCAGGGCGAAGAGAGGAATCCAATGGGATAGGGCTCAAATAATGGTGTTAGCAAGATCCATTCTTTTCTTTTACTCTTGCAGAGTTATACTCCGATCTGAAGAATATTGCAGTGTTGAAAGGCCCAAATTCTTAACAGGAAAAACATGTGTAGTAATTTTGCAACCATAATGCAGAAAGTAAAGTTTCACAAAAATAGATATTGTCTTTTTTGTTTCTGTTTCCGTCCCAAGGGTTAGGGTATTCAAGTTTCCTACAGACAAAGGGCTTTCCCTATGCTATAGCTCTCTAATATACGTGTGGGGTTCAACAATAGTACTCAGGCTAATATCTTAGGGAACCAACTAAGGAGGTTAGATCATTCCCTTAGCCATACTAACCCACTACCTAGGTACTAGAGAGTATCTTCTCAACTGTTGTTCTCAGTGGAACTATAGGAGTTAGGAAACCGATCCATATACAGATGTTGTCTAATGTGTTACCACTCGAAGGGGTACCAACAGGGGTTACAAGGGTGGCCAACAATGTGTGCTTAAGTACCACTTGTAGTTCCTGGGTGTATGCTGCCCCAACCATGGATTTATGTGTTGAACAACATATCTTTGTAGATTTAAGATGTCGAAGTACATCTCTACCCTGAAAAAAATAACCCACAATTTTCCGCCAAGGGAAGTGCTCTGATACCACTTGGAAGGTACCATATCTATTATAGTAGCTGAAAATAGAAATATGGCAGAGAAAAACAATAGAACATCACAATAGATGAAACCACAACACAAAAATAATACCTTTATTGATAGGAACCAATGTTCACTTGCCTCTTTGAGGGGGAAACCTCGAGCAGAGAAGAGCTCCATTACAATAATTATCAAGAAAAAAATGCTCATGCCCTCGACTCCTATTTATACTAAATCTATCTATCAAAAGAACAATCTAGAGGAAGATCTTCTAGAAGACAAAGCTTCTATTAGGTCTTCTTACATTTGACTTATTCTTCCTTATTACTAGGCCTTATTAATATTGACCTTTATTACATGGAAAATATATTATTCTACCTACGCGAGGGGTTAGGGAGGTTAGGTCCCTAACATGCCCTCCCCCTCAAAAATAGGCCTTGTCCTCGAGGCTTGAGATGATTAAATTACTACAGAATGGTAGTTGTCTCCCATGTGGCATTTCCTTTCATAAACTAATCATAATTTTTTTTAATAACTTCATGATTTCACATATTATAGTGCTTTTATTTGTGCTATGATGTAATGTACCCAATACTTTTTGTACGATGTTGAGGATATGAAGTACTTCTTAAAACCCTCTAATTTCACACTAATTATATGTTTTGTTATTAACTAATTCACATTTGTAGGAAATTTATGCAACATAAATAAACCATTCAATTATCCATGAGACCATAACTTATAAATGCAG
>JASDQU010817049.1:49928-68622 GCA_032191745.1 Picea mariana | reverse complement strand
TTGTAATTATACCTCCTAGTCTCCTATATATACCAAGGAGACATTTTCATTTTGAATCATCTTGTACTTGAACATTTAAGTGGGGTAAAAGGAGGTTTCCCCCTCGAAGAGGCTTATTATCTGAAATTATCTCCTTTTCAAGGCGTTGAGTACTTTTCTTGAGGTTTTTCTATGCTATATTGTTGTTTGGTTCTTAACATATTTTTCTGTTGTTCCCTCTGGAATATATAGCTTATAAATCTTTGTACGATTTCAAGAATTGACCCCATTTCCCAATGGCTCTGCTCTCTTGTTTTATCCTACCACTTTTAAAATTTATCCCATTGCAGAATCTGACCTCTATGTGTGAATTGCTAAATATTTTGAGTATTTTCAATAACTATATGCCTGAGAGAGATCTCTCTGGTTGGAAGGGTCAGAATCCAACCTAAATTTGGTTGAAACAGTTACCTTTTTCATTTTTCTATCAGCCGGACAAAATTTATAGAGTGCTAACACATCTTAGTATCCATTATTGCCTCCAACTTAGCTTCCATTGAATCCATTATCCCTTGTAGTTCATCTTTTGTTATTGTCTTCTTTTGTAAATCATTTATGTCCCTACACATTTATTCACCTTCATCAAGAGTCCAAGTAGGTCTATCCGGAGGCTTATTTGGTGTAGAAGTTCCCTTTTTTGGTGGCATGTTGGCCAAGTATCACTTTAAAACTTGATTTTGAGGTGGTTCTGATAGACAATCTTTCTTTTATTGTATATCCAAAATTTCGGCCGTTTTAGGTATGAAATTTTCTTTTTTATAGTCCTCTAATATTTCTTCTCTGCAATTCCATAGGTCTATTTAAAATTGGATGTGCCAAGTGGAATTTATGGTAACTTCCCCACAACTTGCTGATTTTTGGCCTTTCCAGGAGATATCACTTGTATAGAATTCCCCGCACAAAATAATTAATATAAAATTATGAAACTTGTACCAGAAATACTACATATTATCCACTATCCAATGAATATAGTCTCACTCAATTTGGATCCACTAGGAAGAATTTATGATTTTTTTACCCGAAACACCTACTTGAGACTAGTCAATAGGACTAGTCAAATACCCTATCTTCCATAGGGTGTATATAAAAATGTAATATGAACTAGAAGCTAAAATTGTTATCATAGATAAATTAATAATTTCTATGAAAATTCTCTAGATTGAAGGGTCTGAAATGTTAAAGAATTTTTTTTATAGCGAAAATTATGTGATGACTCAATTCAGGATGATTTAAGAACCCTATATTACACATGTTGTATCTCCTAAAGTATAAGGCCTCAAGAGATGAAAGTTTAACCCAACATATGTTGATCCATCTACTAAATATCCTCAAAAGGGTTCCTTCTTAAACATTGTAGAAACAAAATTATATCAAAAATTCCAAGGTGTATCGGATGTAGCAGCGAAACCCCAAGACCTTGAGCTATGATACCATATGTTAAGAACCAAATATCAATATAGCATAGAAAAACCTTAGAATAAGTACTCAATGCCTTGAAAAAGAGAGAATTTAAGGTAATAAGCCTCTTTGAGGGGGAAACCTCCTTATACCCCACAAAAATGTCCAAATACAAGATGATTCCAAATGAAAATTTCTCCTTGGTATATATAGGAGACTAGGAGGTACAATTACAACTAATGGATTCAAGCTGACATAAATAAAATAACATTACTAATGTAATATGCCCCAATTAAGAGGTAATGAGATACTATTTAGGGCTTACCATTTTGTTTTTTAATATAAAATTTAAATTGAAATATGCAGGAGAATCTATCAACATTGATGATGAAATATTAGAAAATGCTTATACTGACAAATTTGGGAAGAAAGAAGCTAAGAATTATAATATATTGAACTAGGAATATGTATAATACTTTTTTCAAAGATGAATCAATAACAGTACAAGCTCAACTTTTAATCTGTCTAATAAAGTCAAGAAATTTAAAAGAAGCTACATCATTATTGGGTATTCAAAAGTCGACAAAAGATACAAAGGTGAAATTGAATGTCTTTGACAATATAACTAGTGTATTAAAAGATTTTGGAAAATATCGAAAAAAAGATGTCAGTGTTGCACGTAGAGTGATACAAACAACTGTTGTTTCATCTAGCAATATAAAATATTGTTTGACACGAAAAATGGTAAAAGTGATGGGAATGTCAAGAAAAAAATTGTACAAACATAGAAAATTTTGATTGCAAATAGATGCAAATGATGAACTTGATTGTTGGACAGTGATTTCTAGACAACCCTACAAAGATAGATTTGCAGAAAATGTTAAAGAATTGGCCTGTAATTGTTGGTTGACAGAATCTCATGTTTCACCACATACAAGGGATGTGTTGCAATGAAGAATAGCATGAAAACAATATGAAGAACATCCAAAACATATATTTCCAATGACACAACCAAAATTGTTCAATAAGTTCAAAGAAGAGCACAAAGAAGTTAAAATTTCCATCAATACATTTGTGCAACAAAAGCCATGGTTTGTTAGATCCATCATTGTTTGTGACACTTGTTTTTGTCGTTATCATACGGAGTTTGAGTTATATTATGACACTTTTCTTGATTTTGGTAAAAAATTATGGCCAAGTTCACCTCTTCCTTCCACATTCTGTGCTTTTATATCTAAAATTCTATGTGAAAGAGAAGGTGATGAATTATTTTACCAAAAAAAAAGTGTTGGTGGAAATAAATGTGATCGTTGTGGAAATCTAAGTTTGTTTCACTCAAAGTATCCTATTGATATGCGTGATCAATCATTTTCTAATATAATAGTCAATTGGAAGAGATATGAATATATCAACAACACAGATCCACTTTCTTCAAATGTTATTTCCCAAAGGATTGATTTGAAAGTAGATAAAATCCGTGTGATAGATTTTTTGAAGAAGTTTGCGGAAGAAATTTATAAATACACCAAGCATTCACATAGAGATCGATGGAAAGACCTACAATTCAAACAATCCCGTGAGAGTTTCCACCAGGGACAATTTTGTTTGTAGTGGCTTTTGCAGAGAATTACACATTCACTGCACAAAAGAAATACAGAGTGAATATTATCATTCTGAGCAAGTCACTATATTTGTCCAGGTTCTATATAGACATTCTCAACGAAGTCTTGATAACATAAAAAAACACCAACGACAATTGAAATGTTATTAAATAATATCACTTTAATATAAGTGATGATCGAACACACAACACACATTATGTATAACATTATTTTGATAAATTTTATGATTCATTGAAAGAACACAGGATCAGATTCAATCGACATTGGATACGGTCAGATGGGTGTGTGGGTCAGTTCAAATATTCACAATCATTCTATTGGCTGTGTCATCTTCATAAGAAATCAAACATTACACATTGTTGGAAATTTTTGGAGACTGGTCATGGAAAATGAGAGCACGACAGTGCAGGGGCATGTGTAAAACGATCACTTTGAAGGTATCATATGAACCCTCATGCCGATAAATTTGAATCCGTTGATCAAGATGTTGAATGGTGAAAAATGGCGCTAGTCCATGAAAATAATCCATCAAGTGATGTGTGCGTGTCTATATATACATGTTACACATGTACACATGATATTTTTATTCACGTGTTCAAATTTATATGATCTTCAATCATTTTCTTGAAAGATTTCAAGTTAACAAGTTCGTGTCTTGTGCAAGTTCTTTTGGTATGCTGGAATCCAAGATGTAAATAGATCAATCCAATATGAAGCCGGTACAATACATGAGAAACAAAAAATGGATTCAGTTAAAACAAAATGCTATCAAAATGTGTTTGCATTTGATAGAAGAAATGAGTCTTGTTTTTGTTCAGTTTGCATAGAGGACACATAATCCATAGAGATTTGTGAAAACGAAAATGCGGAATATGTTAAAGCTTGGAGACATATCGAACTTAGTATAAAAGGGAAAATGCCACTTGAAAGCTCAGAGGATATGGAATCAAATGAAACTATAATGTCAGTTGATGGCGATAGAGTTTCTGATCTTGTTAGAGAAGGTAATTTTTATGTTTAAATTTTTTCAAACAACTTGTAGATGTACTTGTGTGATAATCTAACATGAACTATTTATTGTCCAACATATCAAATTATTTGCAGGAGATTTATTTTCCATGGTTGTACCTGTATAAAACACTGAAAACATGAAATATTATTTGATGCAATGCACATAACAAAATATGAGGTTATTAGAAGATTTTGTTGATAACGGTTTTATATATGAAAGAGGATCCATCATATTGAAAGGACATGTTTTTCAAGAAACCCATCAAACCAATACTCATGTTCACTTTCAAGACTACCAGTCATATGTCATAAGTTATCAATATAGTCATTTGGTATGTGCAATGCGCATAAAGTTAATAGAAGTTCAATCAAGAAAAAAAAGCAAAGTTAGAAAATGGAAAATGTCCAAAGCCGATCATGAACGAATAATTGAAGATGAAATATGATCCATATTTAGGAGTGAAACAAACTAATTAATAGAATGAATACAATAAACATAGAGATATGAAGAATAACACAAATATCTAGTGAACACTATCTTTTATTAAATAATGAAATAGGCTGAAATTGTAAAATTGTAGAACTGAAACACTTACTCGAATGGTGGTAGCTATCTATGAGAAGATATGTGGTTTCTACGTGCATCCATCTAAGAATAATGGATTAGAATGATCCTGCATAGGCATTTTTGATATTACTCATGAATTCCAAAACCCTAGACATCCAAAAACCTAACCTTAGAAGGTGAAATGCCAAAAGTCATGTGGGTCGTATCAATAAGTTGGTGTAATTTGGTACCTCAACTTCATAGGTCTGTAACTTTTGTATACAACCTTCATTTTAGGAGTGTGATAGACCATTGGAAAGGTATTTTAGAGAACTACACATTACGCCATAAAACTCTAACATCATCTACAGTTTGATTATGGTGAGCCAAAAAAAAAACGTTTAGGGCCTGAAAATGGCCCCAGAAGTACGACAAGATGTGCTAACATGAAAACATACAAAATAAGCCAGTTGGATTAGGTGAGAAGCCACCTGTATCTACCTGGAGGATGTGTGGGGCTTCAAACAGCCCCCAAAATGTAGAACTCACAATTACAAAGAAGTACATAAGAATGTTCTGAACAAAAACAGATACAAGAAGCCAGTTGGAATAGGTGGGTGGCCACCAATATCCACCTGGATCAATCCCCCCCCCTTAGGAAGAAATGGTCTCCATTGCGTTGAGTTCCCCCATCAGGTGAGGAAAATTATGCTAGATTTGGCCTCGAGTGATCCACTTGCCTTGGTGTAGGAGTTGCCCTGCCTTGACAACCCGATAAATCTGGATCCGCTGCTTGCGAGTGCCCTTGACCTGTGTGTCCACTATCTGGTCAATGGATGCTTGTTCCATGTAGTTAGGGTTGAGCTTGGTGGGTGTCATTTGTTCGATGATCTCAGAGGTGTCCAATAATGGTGGAAAGTATGGCCGAATGAGGTCCACATTTAATACTGGATGTAGACCAAGGAAGGGTGGAATGTTGAGCTCAAAAGCATTGCTACCCATGACCTTGGTGAGAGTGTAAGGCCCATAATGAAGTGGGTGAAGCTTACAATGGGGCCCGATGAGAAGCTCCTTCTACAAATGTAACCAAACTTTGTTTCCAACTTGAAACTGGTGTGGTACCCTGTGTTGATCATGGTGCTGCTTGTACTTAGCATTGGATTTTTGCAAAATTTCCTAGACCTATTGGCAGATGTGATGAATCTGTTCAATGAATCTGGTGGCTTTATTGATCACAGAATGATCATGGGAAGAGTTTTTCTATGCGGTGGAAAGAGGAAGTGAAACATAAATGGGTCCCAAGGGTTGGAATCCCAAACCCACCTGAAATGGGCTATGGCCGGTGGAAATATGGAGAGCCTTGTTGTAATTTTGTTGGACATATGGGAGACTATTGTCCCATGTACGTGGATTCTTATAATTGTACATGCACAATATGTGCACAATCATCCGATTGACAACCTCTGTTTGGTAGTGGAAAGAAGTGGATTTTGTGAGCTTCGTGTCCAACAGAGACCAGAGACTCGACCAAAAGGTGCTGAGGAACCTGTTGTCTTAGTCAGAGATGATGGTACGTGGTATCCCAAAGTGGACCCATGCTCGTTCAAAGAGGGTCTTGTTTGTATCTTCCACGATGAAATTCTTATTAAAGGCTGTGACAATGGACATCTTCGAAAACCGATCAATGACCACAAACACACAATCATTTCCTTGCTTGGTGGATGGAAAACCATACATGTAATCCATTAAGATGGATTCCCAAGGCATCTCAGGGATAGGAAGAGGAGTGTATAATCCTTACTTCTTGATGGTTGGCTTGGAAATGGTACATGCAGTGCAAGATATGATATACTTCCTGATGTCCTGTCGAAGTTTTGGCCAATAAAAATGTTTCTGAATAACAGCCACAGTTTTCTCTACGCGAAAATGTATTTCCACCCGACTGTAGTGGGCTTCCCAAATCATCTTTGCATGCTTAGTTGTAGGAACACAGAGATGGCCTAGGTGGCATAACTAGAGTCTATCCTGAATGTGAAAATCAGTGACAATTGTGCCTGTACCCAAGATTTGATATGTGGGGGAGAAGTATGGATCTTGCTGATAAAATTGGGGCCACTAAGATGCTTCATGTCCATAGGAATGGAGAACAGTGGTGAGTGCAGCCACAGGAGGCCTACTAAGGTAGTCAACGACACAATTGAAGATACCTGTCTTATACTTGATGTTGAGATGGAACTGCTGTTGGTAGGTGGACCACTTCTGATGGCGATCATTCTACAATTTCCACTGTGTTTGTATGAACTACAAAAGCTTGTGATCAGTGTGTAGGATCGTCTCTTTCCCTAGAATGTAATGTTTCCATTGACGACAAGCTTGTAAAATGGAATACATTTCATTGTCATAGGTGGGGTATTTCCGGACAATATCAGATAGTTTCTCACTATGTTATGCCATTGGATTCCCTTGCTGAGTGATAACTACGCCCACAACATATTCAAATGCATCAATATCAATATTGAATGGTTACTGCAGATCAGGCAAGGAGAGTATTGGAGATGAGCACAAGCAATACTTCAGATCATCGAATTCTCGTTGCTTCTCCTTACCCCACATGGACTTGGCCCTACCACCACCCTTGGTCACCTGGATGAGGGACCATGCAATATGGGAGAATCCCAACATGAACCATCAGTAGAAGTTGGCTAGTCCCAAGAAGCTCTGAAGCTCGGTCAGTGTGGTCAGGGCTGGCCAGTCACAGATGACATGGATCTTATCTAGATCAACATGTACCCTGTTCTCATCAACAATGTAGCCCAATTATTGGACGTTGTTCATGCCAAAAGATCATTTTTCCAAGTTGGCATAAAGCTTGTGCTGCCACAGAGTGCTCAAAACCTGTTGAATATGTTGCATGTGCTCCTCCCATGTTCTGTTGAAGATGAGGATGTCATCCAAATATACTACCACAAAGGAGTTTGTGAAGGGTCTCAATACACCATCCATTAACCTCATTAAATTGGTTGGTGCATTTGTTAAGACAAAGGGCATGACTAGCCATTCGTAGATACCTTCTTTAGACTTGAAGGTTGTCTTCCATACATCAGTTGGTTCGATGGGAACCTAGTGGTAGCCAGAATTTAGGTCAATCTTGCTGAAGAACTTTTCCCCCTTGAGTTGGTCAAGAATGTCATCAATCTTGGGAATGGGGTAGCGGTTCTTGACTATGATTTTGTTTAAGGCTCTGTAATCAATGAAAAGTCACAAAGTCTCATCCTTCTTCTGCACCAGTACAATCAGGATTCCACAAGGGGAGGAGATGGGTATGATGTTCCCCTTTTGAATAATATCTTATATCTATCGCCTGATTTCGTCATTCTCCATCCCTGAGCACCAATGGACTGGTCCATTAGGTAGAGGTGCACCAGGGATCAGATCAATTGGATGCTTGAATTGGGAGTGTGTCGGTACTCCTGTAGGTGAGGCGAAGATGTCTCTGTATTCTTCCACGATCCTATCCACTTGCTTCTACTGCAAATAGAGGCGTTGTGTAGAGGCCATGGATTTGGCGGTGACCTTCTACTTATTGTGAGCATGGATCACAAAGAATACAAAATTATTGGTATGTGAAATGACCTTACTACATTTCTTAGCAAAGATTAAAGAAATAGTAGTAGGAGGTGCTACCTCTGGGATCCTGTACAGTTGTCTACCCAAAGTAATAATAACATTGTTGGGTCTAGACACATACACAACATGAAGCTTCCACAAATGTGTTTTTCTTAAAACAACATCACAAAATTCAAGGGGATCAATATCACACAGTACCTCATATTTGAAAGGCTTGATGCCATGGGGAAAATGACATTGTTGGCTAACATGAAGATCTCTTCCTTGGATAAGCCAGCCGATGGTGTAGGTCTACGAGTGCAATGTCATTGGCAGGTCCATTCGCTTGATGACCTCTGCTAAGATCAGGTTCTTATGACTACCACTGTCAACAATGAAATGAATCGGAGCCCCCTTGACCCACATCTACGAGTGAAAGAGGTGTTCCCCTTCCTTTGGTTCTTCCAGTTCTCTTAGCTGGACTTTGGTGGTAGCGATAGTAGCATTGGGTTCAACATCGATAATCCTCTTCCCTCCTTCAGGATTTGACTCGGAATAAGAATCGGCCTCTGACTCAGAAGACTTCAAATCGACCATGAGGGACTTCTTGGAGTGACATTCTTCGGTGTTGTGCCAAGGAATTTTATGGTACTCACACCATTTTCATGTGTCCTTCTTCATCTTCTCATTACCATTCTTGTGTTGACTTGGACAGGTTGTGCTGAGGGAGACCATCTTGACTTGGTCCCTTGATATGTGGGTTGGGGATACCTTTGCCCTGCTTTGAATGTGATGGGTTTGCAGATCCAAAATCTCATCGTTTCTTCTTAATTTTCTGCTCGATCTTGACAGCGTATCTATAAGCTGTACCCAATGAAGTGATGTCCAAGAAATCCATTTCTGTTTGAATGTATCTATGAAAAAAAATGTGGTATTTGAGCACCATATGACGCTCAGAGTATTTGATACCCAATTTGGTGCGTAGGGTATGGAAAATATTGGTGAAATCTGGTACTATCTGGTCCCTTTCTTGACGGAGGGTGGTCCATCTGGTGTACTGGTCCTCATAACTTACAACAAGGTAGTACTGTTCTTTAATGGAATCCTGGAAGGAATTCCATGTAGGATCCATCACAAACATTGTAGATTCCTCCATGACCCTTTGCTCAGAGTAAGTATCCCAACAGTCTTTAAGATGGGGAATGACCTTGAGGAGTGAAAAAGTGATATTTTCCCTATCGGAAAAATTGTGGATCGAAAAATATCCTTCGAGTAGATTCAACCATTTATATACAACATCCGCATCTATCAGTCCTTCAAATAATGGAATATCAAATTTTACCTGTACCTTGAAGCGGGTTGCATGACCGCTTGATGAAGATGCTTCTCTTGTGGGCAACCATCGAAGGATCCGCGTGAAGTTGTCCATCATTTTGTTCCTTTGTCGCACAAGGGCTTCCTTGAGAAAATTTTTAATAGGATCTCCTGCTCCATTATCTTTCTTTTCATCCCCCATGGGTTATTGTTGGGCTTGGCGCGACCGATTTTGTAATGGATCGATTGGTTCGAGTCCCAACTTCTTGTACCCAGATCTTGTCGGGGACATGCACGAAGAAAAATAAATGAAGAGAAGACTTCTTTGATACCACTAATCCAAATTTAGGAGCAGAACAAACTGATTAACAGGCTAAATACAATAAACACAGAGATATGAAGAATAACACAAATATTCAGTGAACAATATCTTTTATTAAATAATGAAATAGGCTGAAACTGTAAAACTGTAGAACTAAAACATTTGCTTGAATGGTGGTAGCTATCTCTGAGAAGAGATGTGGCTGCTACGTGCATCTATCTCAGTAGACTAGATTACAGCGAGGCTCCATAGGCCTTTTTGATATTACTCATGAATGCCAAAACCCTAGACATCCAAAAACCTAACCCTAGAAGGTGAAATGCCAAAAGTCATGTGGGCCCTATGGGTAAGTTGGTTTAATTTGGTACCTCAACTTCCTGGAGGATGTGTGGGGCTTCAGACAACCCTAGAAGTGTAGAACCCACAATTATAAAGTATTCAGAAGAACGTGCTAAACAAAAACGGACACGAGGAGCCAGTTGGAATAGGTGGGTGGTCACCAATATCCACATGGATCAACATACCATTACAATTTCTTTAAGCAAGTGACTTATGTACATTTCATAATTTTATATTTTTCATTGAAAGTGCATGTATTTATGAATATCTAGGATTCTAGAATAATTTCCAGTTTAGTTTACTTTCATGGTCCATTCAATTAAGAAAAGTGAAATTTTTGATGAATTATAAATTTTACCAAGCCTTATTTACAATTTCAGGGAAGAATCTATAGATTGTATCTAGGGAACCTAAAATGACCTATACTTTGGGTGATTATAATTTAATCCTAAAAATTATCCATCATATACACAAATACTTTAATGCATAACCAATTTACTACATATAGGATTTGAGTTCATTATTTGCAATGATTGTTCAATGTTTTTTCATATGAAGAGGATAACTTCATATCAAAACTAGGACCCATTTCCATGTCATTATAAGGGATGATTGATGGCTTAGAAAAACTTTCACTAAATGTAGTACCTTTCATAAAATTATCCACCTCTCTATTAATATTTCTAAGAACAATATCATTCTACAAATAAAAAATAACAGGTCATTTACCAAGGCTTGGTTTGTTGCATTTAGATTTTCATTTTTTAATTGAATTTGGAGTATATTGAGAATTCAAGGTAATGTATGATTAATATCCTAATTAAAAATTTAAAAGACATTTTTAAAAGTATCAATTTTAATTATGAAATTGTGAATTTTGATTCCAAAAGTGTTGATATTATATTAAATTGTTACAATATGCATTTAGATTTCAATATCTTGAAGCAAGTTAAAAACAAAATTGAAATTATGAGCTACTTGAAAAATGTGTATGATGAACCTAACACTACTTATATTCTACACATTAAACACAGTTTTCATTAATTTTGATTGAAAAAACTTAAGTTGAAAAATAATTTGATTTGTAAACTGATAACAAAAAATAAAAAATAACAAGTCATCTACTAAGGCTTGGTTTGTTGCATTTAGATTTTCGTTTTTTAATTGAATTTGGAGTATATTGAAAATTCAAGGTAGTGTATGATTAACATCCTAATTAAAACTTTTAAAGGTACATCTTAAAAAGTATCAATTTTAATTATGAAATTGTGAATTTTGATTCCAAAAGTGTTGATATTATATTAAATTGTTACAATGTGCACTTAGATTTCAATATCTTGAAGCAAATTGAAAACAAAATTGAAATTATGAGCTACTTGAAAAATGTGTATGATGAACCTAACACTACTTATATTCTACACATTAAACATAGTTTTCATTAAGTTTGATTGAAACAACTTAAGTTGAAAAAGAATTTGATCTTGTGACCTGATAACAAAAAATAAAAAATAACACCATCTACTAAGGCTTGTTTTTTTCTGCATTTAGATTTTCATTTTTTTAATTGAATTTGGAGTATATTGAGAATTCAAGGTAGTGTATGATTAACTTGTCCTAATTAAAAATTAATAGCACTAGTGAATACTTCGATTAATGGTAGGTGTCATATTAATGACACTAGAGAATACTTCCAATGTGTAGAGGATTGATAATCCATCAACCCTTTTCTACCCTTTTTGATACATAAACAATTTATATCAATATAAATTTTAATGAAAATCACTTACTTATATTAAAGTATATTTTAATTTTACGTATTAAAATAGGTTATAGATCATGTTTTTATTTCAAAGTACACAATGATGTTTATAAATAAAATGAAATAAAACATTTTCAATTTCAACACAGTATCATAAAACATAAAATAATCTTTTACCAGATCATAAAAATTGAAATTATAAGATGAGGTTAAAACATAAAGTATCCTTTCACTATCATACAAATTGAAATTATAAGGCTATCCCCTTTGGTTGCACCTTCTGACCAACAACATGAACCGACAGGGGGATTCTATTTTAAAATATTGTCGGTAACCAACTTTGAAAAGGTGCAAGGGAAATTATTAGAGAGAAACAACCTTTTCCTTACCTTTTTGTCCATGGTAAGAAGCCTCCTTCAGAGAGTCGTAGAGTAAGTAAAGCCCATGCCCACTCACTATACTTAAGCCTTAGAGTTAAATCCTTATCCATGATCAACTATGTAGTTATATTTATCTCGTATTAAGATTATATATTTCCTTATAGCACAATGGAATGAACACATGCATACAGGTAATAGTAAGCAAAGGTTAGAGAAAACATGATTACTTCAATAGATGTCAAAGTGATATCACTAGCTTTGTTACAAGGGATAATACTAACATGGTTAAGGTTTCCATATAGCGCTTGTTTGTAATCTAAGCTAAGATCATTAGGCTCTAATCCCATTATGGTGATGTTCTAATATCATACAAAGGTTCAACTACTAGTACTCAATGAAAAGAGTTATGCCAAGCAAGTATGATTAATGGGAATCATAGTATCCCTATAATTAGAATAATATGATGTTTATAGAGAACATGATAGGTTATGTTTACCTAATCAAAGATATGCGTTGGTGGTAAATATTGTCATTAAATAAATTACCAATCATTTAATTGTCAAACCGAGGAGATCGTAAACTTATGAAGCACAAGCACAGTATATGCAGGATTGAAGATAATTTAACCTAACCTATTTTTAAATCTACAAAGGAGACTGAATCATTAAACTAATGCAGGACTATGAAATATATGACTTGGAATTGAATTGCTAAAACACAATTGAAATGAAATTGCGTAAATGAAATTAACTTGAAATGGAAACTTGCATCAAAGGAAAAACAACATGTGAAGAGAAACAATACGACACATGTGAGCTCACACCAACAGTAAATCAATCTCAAATTACATTACAAGAATCAAATGAAAAATCATGAAACAATAATGAAATCATGAATCAAACTAAGAATCCCTTTCTCCAACATTACAAAACCCAAACTCTACATACTAAGATTCATTACAAACTTCTACTTGAATCTTAATTACCCCCCTTCATGAAGAGAGAGAACTCTCTTTTATACATTAGAGCCTTGAAGATAAGATAAGGATCTCATAATTACAGATCCACTTTTCTCTCAACCAATTTCCCATTATTACAAAATATAATCCCTTCAAATCCTCACACATATCTCTCATACATCTTGGATAAGATATTTCAACCAAATCTCCATGATCTTCTCCTTGGAATAGGCTTGAATTATCTCCTCAAATATTGAAATGGTGGAGAAAGTATTCGAGAAGTCCTTTTGAATTAATCCTTCTCATATTCCTACACATTACAAAGCTCACAAATTCTTGAGACATATATGAAAACATGTCAATTTTCTAACATTTAATCACAAATTCCCTTTTAATACTAAAATGAATAAAGTGGAGAATAATAAGGTGAAGCCCAGATGTATTTATGAAAATGATGTCATGAAAGGTTAATGGGGCAATGAAATGTGAAGAATAATGAAGGGAAAGGTGGATGAGACATTTCTAAGCCCCTACATACCCCCCAACTTAACTTGTTGCATGTCCTCATGTAACCATGCATGGGTCTTCTCAAGAAATTTTGGCATCTGAATGTTGGCTTTGAGTGATGATAATGAATGTTTCCCGGATGGGATTTACATGAGTAACAACTATCATTTTCTTATGGTTGGTTCTTGTGTGACAACCATGAATATAAAGAATGTTGGTTCTTGTGTTAACAACATTCATTTCGTTATGTGTTCTCTTGTTGTTATGATAATAATTTACCCATATGCTTACTGGAAAATATATGCTATCAATGTGCATAAGGAAACATCACTGAGTATAAGAAAGCCCTTTCTTTATATGTGTGAATCATGCCAATATGTATAAAGCAAAGCACAACAAAGTATCGTTGGAAAAAAAAAATGGAATGATGGTAGCGGAAAAATGGAGTTGTTGGGCCCGAGATATGATCATTTTTATGATGGTTATTATACATTTTTGCTACATGTACATATGCCTTTTTCATATTTTAAAGGACTTTTTTGAAGAATTTCATGATAAAATGGTATTATCTCCATAAGGTATGTGTAATTCATGTTTAATGATTGAATGAAGTATAATTCATCATGTTTTATGGTTTCCAAGAGCTAATTCATGTTTTTGTGGTGTTACAAGGCAAAAACACACTATGTTTCTAGTTCTGGCACTTGATTCGGCACTTGATCTGACACTCGTTCCGACACTCGATCCGGCACTCATTCCAGCACTCCGTATTGCTCAGAAATGGAAGGCGAGTTGGTGGTTATGGCATTGGCGGCCAGTGTTGGGCGAATCAGGAACCAGGGATGATTTTAAGGATGGAAATTTATTTTAAAATATAGAAACCTTGGCGAATCTTACTAATCCTTCATATGCCAGCTATAAATGATTGGCGATATTTTTGTAAAAATACTCAAATTTATAAAGATTTTATATAGTTTTTTATAAAATTTTGGCGATTTTTAAGGTAAAATAATTTATCCTATAGAATTTGGGCAAATCATTTTTATAATAGCGAATCTCATTTTTGGAAAAACCATGGAAAATTAGCCCATGAGCGAAATTTAGACCCTAAAATCATCACTGTTGGGAACATGAGTTTTTTCTGTCCTTATCCCCTCCAGCTATTGAGCTCCATACAACTCAGTTTCAGTTGTCCAAAGAAGGCGATTATTGGCTTGCTCCATTTTGTCAGTTAGGGCATCATTTATTGTATTTTGCCGAAATTAGAAGTGGTTCGACCCTCTTTTGGTCAAACACTTGGGTTGTAATCTTATAAATACTGATAGGATAGTCATAAGATTGTTAAGCAAGTAGAAGAACCAATGTATTGGAGACAAACTCTTTTTTCTCTATTTTTGAGTTTTTACATTGCCAAAATTATGCCAGAACCGTGTTTTTGGATTTTTATGGTGAATTCGGCCTGCTGAGTTCATGGTGTGCTTTTAGAGAGTGACCATGACTTGTTGGGGGGACCACCAGTAGTCTAGTAACTATCTTCATGTCTGTTTTTCATTTCCTAATTTAATTTCTCTCTTTTTATTTCCTATACATGTATATTTTTATTTAGTTAATTAATTTGTTGTAGACTAATTGTCTTGCTTTTCTTTTGCAGGTTATATGTTGATACATATTAGCATGCATTGATTTTAGATTAGGAACAGGCTTGCAAGTCTCTGTTCTAACCCTATGTGCAATTAGAAAGTATCTCTATCTTTAAACTAGCCCTGTGTGCAAAGTAGATGTTAAATGATGCTTTCTTTTATAATTTTACAGTCAAGTTTAGAACAGATTTTTAATTAGAACAAAACATAGTTTTAATTTGGATTTTCTTTTGACAAGGATTGATGGATAGATATATTTAATTCTAGTTTTTAGTTATAATTTTCTTATCTTAGTTTTACATAGATTTCATTTAATTAGTTATTGGTTAATGTAGATTGTTAATTTACTTTCATAGTTTAATTTATGTTTTTAGTCATTTCTTTATTGTAGTTTGAATGATTAGAGTAGACATAGCATAGTTTTCTTTTACGCAATTTCCTTTCATAAATTAAAATGCAATTAAATTTCTTAGTTAAATAATGATGATCTTTTTATGCTGTTAATGGTTTATACATGAATATGCAGGGTATTTAACATTATTTTTATCATGGCTAAGTTTTCATTGGATTGTTTACTGCACACCTTTCATTTTTCCATTGAGATTACCATTGAGCTTATACCATTGGAATTGTCCTTTGTTGTCAAGTGTCATCGAGATATTATCCGACACCGAAGACATTCACACAACCACCAACATTATATTTGAATTGTCATAAGTTAAAAGAATAGTTTTCCTGCTTTCATAGATATAGTTTCTTTCATTCATAGCTTAGAAAATAGTCTTATTTGCTACTGTAGGATAGATAGACTTTGCTTTGATAGATTAGATAGTAGTTTTCTTATCATAGATTAAGAATTAGTTGTTAGTCTCTGTTTCTTTCAATAGAATAGATTTCCTTTCATGCATTGCATTGAGCATTTAGATTTCCTTTCACACATTAGAAATAGTTTTGCATTAAGCATTAAGTCCACTTGCCTCTTAGGCTAGATAGTTGTTCAATGAGAAGTTTTTCTTGCAGTAGTTAGTTGCCTTTGCTTACTTGTATTTTTCTTTCGTAGGTTAGTTAGTTTCATTTGCTTGTCTTTTTCTTTCATAGGTTAGTTAGGTGTCTTTGCTTACTTGTCTATTTTCTTTAATAGGTTAAATAGGTGCTTTTGCTTACTTGCTTATTTATTTGCTTTCATAGGGTAGTTTCTCATTGAATGTAGGTTGGAAAGTTAAAGAAGTTTTCTTTTGTCATTTGTTTATTAGGCTTAGTAGTTTGCTTTTGCTTATTGTTAAACTAGTTTTCTTTACACAGAGTTTTCATTTTCTTTCTTAGGAACTATCCATCGACCCTTGACCCAAAAGTACTTAGGTTACCTAGTTTCATTTTTCTTAGTAGGGTTTGCTAATTAGATAGTTTTTCTTGAGTAGATTAGACTTAGATATTTGCCTTCCTTAGTTAGAATATACTCCTACCAACCCTTCTACCTTTGGCATATATTTTTCTACAACTCTAAGTTTACTTACCCCGGGTTGACAATTTAATTAAGGGTTTTTAAGTGTCTTTTTAGTGCATATAGAACACCCATCAGGAGTGATGATAGTGAATAAAGTCCCCTACCCCCCAACTGAACTGGCTGCATGTCCTCATGCAACGTGGCATAAGTCATAGAAGTGAAAAGCAAAGGGAACTTGGTGAGGGAAGTTTCCAAATTATTCATTGCTAGCAGTTAAGGAATTACATGATTAAAGTTTAGAAAATAGCATACCTCCACTTACCCAAAATGTTCATGAACTATGGAATATGAATATGGCTAATGCGGCTTCTGGAGGATCATGTGAAAAGTGATTATTGATGTAGTTGCGACTATTGTAACTACTGGATCAGAGAATGTGAAGTGGAGGGATCTGAACTGCTGCTGAATGAATCATGGAAAAGAGGAAGTATGAAAGCGGAACTATGATACTCTCATAGAGTTGAAGTCATGATGTTCTAAATGATGATGGAATCATGAAAAGTGTATAGTCTTCACCTGCTGCTAAATTTGATGGTACAATTCTAGTCATGCGAATGAATGTGTCGATGTCGAGCATGAAAAGAATTCATTGGATTACCGACTATTGATGAATGTCGTTAACCAATGCGAGACAAGCTCACCATTGATGTCAATGAGTGCCAAGGTACCCGAATACATCTTGTGAAGTGCGAATGAATGCACTGATGTCGAGCCACTTGCAAGATCTAATGATCAAGGGACATTGATGTATTCCCATGATTGTCAGCGAGAGAACTTGCCATTAAGAAATGTAAGACTCTAGGTACTCAAAATGGACTCTAGTTTATATCCAGATAAGGTGTCGAGGTCGATGGGACAAGACTTTTTGAAAGGTGGGCCTTAAGGAATCCCACATCAGTCAATGTGAGTTATGATAAAAAGATTGGTAGGACTATAGGAAAGATCTCAGTAGCAACAATGTTTATGGCAAGGCAATGTAGTCATGGAAAAGGGAGCTAGATAGTTTTATTGAAAAGGAAAAATGAGCAGGAAAAGATAAAGAGATGTAGGAGACTCAGAAAGATAGGCGTGTGCGAAGTCATGAAGGATAAGGAAATGGAAGATAGACTTCATCATAGGGATGGCCAATGTGCTTTGAAGGAGAAATGCGGGGAAAGAATTCATGATGCAAAATGGTTGTATGAATGGTCATTGTGTAACAACAAACATCATGATATGTGCGATAAGACTCTGCTCCTTCAAGTAGTCACAGAAGCATGTTTTTTCAAAAGTTTTTTGATTCTAGAAAATCACTTCAGGAGCAAGATGCGATCATCGGCACACCTGAAAAAAAATTTAGTACAAATCCTGCATGAAAACTTGTGAGATGGTCAAAAAACATAACATGCGGAAAGATGTATGAATGCGACAAAGTAAAAGAAATAAAATGCATTTTTATACCTGTTGTCGTGGTTGTTACGCACGGGCTTGATAAAGTGACTCCAAGAGACAACTTATAGTAAAATTATAAAAACATGTTTCGATATTGTTTTCAGGAATTATTTGAAATGTCCATTTGCAATTTTTTTTATTTTATTTTTTATTATTTTATGTTGGCCATAAATTTTCTTTTTATGATTTTTTTTATATTTTTATAATAAAACAACGCAAATAAAAATGAAATTCTTTAAAACCAATTTTTATAATAAGACAAACAAATAATTTTTTTTGTTATTATAATCTTTTTATAATAATAATAAAAAAAAAAT